>AXCM01006086.1:0-16097 GCA_000473375.1 Anopheles culicifacies
AATTATTGCGTCGAATGGTACAAAATAATGGAAAAGGGTACAATTATTATGGCCACAATTTACTTCACTCACAGATCGAATTCATCAGCTCAATGGTACGATTATGACGTGTTTATTGAAGCGCTAACACTACTTGCTTTACGTAGCCCTGGCTATTACCGGGATGAGAAGCATCGTTCAATTTCAACCTGGTTTTTTTCTGGCCAAAAAGAAGAAAAACCACTGTTACCTAGAATCAAATCGATAAAAATGTTACGAATCAATGATCGGCAATGGTCTGAGCCGGGTACAGTCGTTCAAGTCGACAAGACACCATAAGTGTGGACACCAAAGGGGAGCCAGGAGCAGGAGGGAAACAACAATAAAAAAGAGAAACACGTGAAAAACAAAAAAGAACCTTCTCCAACATCGTTGCGACCCATTTTTATTTCAGTTTCAAACCTTAATGGGCAGCTATTTATTTACTCCCTTGGCTACCATTTACCTTTCGCCAGCATCACGTGCCAAGCGATTTTCCTTCGTCTATTCTTTCTCTCAAGCCGCTCCGGTGACTGCAAGGGGTGAACCGGGACGGGCGGTTTGGTTGGAAATAAAAACGCCAAGCGCCCAAATGCTTGTTACGTGACCGGAATTTGGAAATGGTTCGATTCGGTGTCGTCCGAGTATTGGGCCGAGTTTTCACGTTTGGCCCCATCGTTACAGTTGGTTGTTCGCCGCCGGGCAGAAGTTTTTCCTTCGCACCGTTTCCCAACCAACCGCACTGGTTAATGGTTTGCGGGTGAGAGCAAGAGGGTGGAGCAGTGGGAAGCGGGGCAGTCTTTTGTTCACATGGTCCAATGCTCACCGGGACCGGGGTATGGTTGTACTGCTGCACGCGTTTGATTTTTTGGCCAGGTCTTACTTCTCTCTCCTCCCTTCCCCCAAACGTTTCTGGCACCGTTCTTTCACTCTTGCAGCCTGTTGGGGCCGGTTGGGTCTGCACTAGTGAGCTGGAAAATTGAGTCATTTTGATTGAGCTCGGGACCGGTCGGTGCGCTCCGGTCGACAGCTCGCCCGCTGTCGAATCGCGCGGATAAGTTGAACGGAAAGTAAACCGTGAACTGGTCGCGTGATGGAGGATTAATGAAATTGGCAGTGCAGCAGTAGCTTATGGTTTTGATTTTCTAACCGTCATGGGTCACAGGGTGCGCGCGCGCTCGCTTTTATGTGTGCGAGAGTGTGTCTTCACCTCGTGGCGAAGGGAAAGATAATGCCGCTAAACGATACTGCGATGATTGATTGGACGAGACTGGAATTGGAATTCGGTGTGATTCTGCGATTGAATTCAATCAATTAGTGAGTGATTGACGAAGACACTAACTGGTGGAACCACTTTTGAATTTAATCACACCAATAAAAGCCGAAGGGGAATGAACCTTTTCGATTAACTGCAGAATGTTTGTGAAAAGGGAATAGAATACTATCAGGAAGTTAAATACATTAATTAGTTTTGTAAAATCAAACAAACAAACAGCCAGAAGTATCGCAATTGGTTCTGATTAAACATCCTCGAAATATTTATTTTACTTTTTTTTTCCAAATATTCATTGAAAATAATCTGCTGGATCTACGTTTCTCAAATAACAACTCTGGAACCGTTACGCCTTCCTTAACAGATGAAACAAACGAACGCACATCCTACGTTCAGAAAACTGAGACATACGGGGCATGCAAACTCATCTTAACCTCGACGCCATTACGCACAGCGCATTGGCCATCCTTCACCACGATGATGCAATCGTCCGCCCTCTTCCGGATGAAAATGGATGCCAATGTTGTCGTGCATACGCTTTTGATTCATGCTCGCTTTCGTTCCCCTTTCTCCTTCTCCTCTTTCCCCCGTCTGGCACCACCCAAGGCCATGTTTGTTTTGTGGCTCTCGTGTTTGCTGTTTATTTTCGTACGGGTGTGTATTGCTGTTCCTGCTCCGCGGAATGGAATGGCAGTGGTGTAGCCCGTTTTGGAAACTTGGTGGAAAATCGAAAATGGAAAGCGATGGTTTTTGGTGATGGCCAAAAAAACAAAAAAATCCAACCCGGTGTACCCGGGTTGTGGATGGTTTGTTTACTTTTAACTCCATTTTCACTCACGCATCATCATCCTTCGCAAAATACGGTTTTCCATTCGAACGGGTGGAAAGGAAGAATGCTTTAGGGTTTAGGTGCGGCGCTGGAGAGAGGTCGCATGCTTTTGTTTTTCTTTGGGGCAACGGTGTGTGTTTACGTGTATGTTTTGGTGATGTGTTTTATGTTTCACATTTTCCACATAACAGACGGTGCGTCGTCTCCAATTTGCTTGCGTTCAGCATTGTTGATAGAAAATTAGAAATAAAAAACCAGCATATTAGTGAGACACAGAAGAATGTGCAACGTATTTTGATGAAAAGATGACGGCTGAAATATAACATATTGAATGGACTAAATATGTGCTTCATTATTTTAAATAGATTCAAACATGCGATAACGGAATACAATGCAATTTCATTTGAAGCAATTTTCAAAAGAACAAAATCTTCATCCTTACCCATCATTTTATTGGCTACTAAAAGTGGTAAGAAAAAATACGATAGTATACTTTTGGACGTTTTGCAAATATGTCTTTAATCTATACAACTTTGACAGAATATTGACTAATTAATCATGATCTTGTGCGATAATCTTTCTAAACAGTAAACATCTTCTTTATCAGTGCTTAATGTACTCTGTCTGAAAACCCCCCCGCACTCACTGATGATGCTCTAGAATTCTAATCCGTCTCTTTACAGTGGTGGAAATAACTCATAAACACCCATCGCAATTTCAATTACCCGAATCCAAATGGGCAATGGGTTCACACATCCACACCATTCCCAGCAGGGATCGGCACTCCATCACGCGCTTAAAGATCCATTCGGTACGAATTCGCTCGAATTGCTTATGAGACCATTAGCAGGCGGTTCGAAGAATTTCGATGATTTTTACTACCGCCGTACCATCCCATGCCGAATGCGTTCGCCTGGCGGGTAGGGCACTTGCTGTATTGACGTAAAATTCTACCAAAGTTGGCGCATTGACGATCGTGTGCGTTGCCCGAAAAACTATACGCAAAGGTTATTACCCGACACCCGGGGTTTCCAGTTGTAAGTTTTGCAAAATGGAAAATGTGAAAGCATCATCTTCCTCGGGTGAAGGGATTATCCCTCCCTTGGTTGTAAGGGAAATAAATAAGACAGTAATTAAATGATGATGTGTTTTCGACCGCGCACCAAACAACCGACAACCAGAGTGGGTTCAAGGCAGCACCGTACGGGGGAGGTGTAGCTATGCTGGTGCTGCATGTGTAGCAGGTTGTTGTTGCTTAGCCGCTAATGAGCGACATTTGATGAAACGTGCACCCACCGTTTACGATGCTTCCCGGCTTCCATATCCGCCATGTACATGGAACATGGGATAGGGCATGGCTGATGGCTAATGGATCGTTGGCTGGAACATTCGTCGAGTGGCGTCTTTCCATTCATCCTGCCGACGTTACTTGCTACTCATCGCGGGATCACGGGTTACGCAAATGGCCGCCACCACACACACACATACGCACACGTCTTGCTGATGGACAAATTATGGTTCATAAAAGTGGGCTGTGTTTCTGTAGCCGACCGTGCGAGTATCGTCCTACTTAAGCCTTCGCCTTCGTGAGCCATTTCGGCGCTAATGCGCTTTAGCCCGCCACGGAGATGAGTGTTTGCCTCGCGTAATTATGTTCCGCTCTCCCGTTTGATTGCACCCGAGTAGGAGGCATTAAAGTCTTTGTTTAGTTGAAACTATCACTCACGGGTGGAGGGTGTTGATGAGAGCGTATAGTATACGGTCCAAGGTTGGTAGGTATTAATAGATAATGAGAGGTTTAGCGAATGATTAGTCATTTGCTCTTACGTTAACGGTGTTTTTTTATTAAAATCAAAAGGCATATTATAGATAAGAAGCTCTATGAACTATTGTTTATGTTGTTTTCCTCTTTGTCTCTCAAAATTATCGAAAAATATTGTTCAGGCTCTTTCAAGGAATAAATAAAGTCTATATTTGAGAGCATATTATACACAGCTTGAATACATATAAGCATGATTATGTGCAGTGTGTTAGCAAAATTAATCGTTTACTAAATAGAAGAAAAAAAAGCACGATATTATATTAAAAAACGCAACCTGCTCTCCAGGTTCACCGAAAAGCGGAACGTCAACTTCAATAGGAAAACTAATTAATTTTCGCATGCAATGTAGCAAACACACTTCCAAACTGTGATTTGATGCATTTGTTTCGCCGGAAAGCAGCTCCGAGAGTGACGTTCATTGCTCTGTGTACCCAGCAGTATGAATCTAAAACGAGCGTTGAATGCCAAGTTGCCTTCTCGGTAGACAAAGTTTGTGAACGCATGGTGGAATACATTATTGAAAGAGCAAAGCGGTTGGGATTTCATCAGAATTTAAGGGACATAGAGTAACAAAAAAAGAAAGCAGCGCACACTCACAAAAAAGGTGTGCTACCGAAAAATCCTGCTTGCCTGGTGACAATCCACGCTCCAATAAGCAATGCAGCACTCCGGATGTGCGATCCACATTTGCATTCTCCGGAAGCGAGCCAGGTGTGCCAGGTGTGGGGGAGGCGGACGCTCGACGAAAACTTCGCTGCGCCCTGCTGGAGGTGTACGCCATTTTGTGACTGTGCCCGAAAAACGCATCTTTATACCCCGTACCATCTCCACTTCTGCACAACTTTATCGCATCGAGTGTCGGGAGCAGCATCGGAAATGTGGAGCTTCGGAAGTTTTAAGAAAAAAAAAGCTCATGCTACGGGCATAAACTAGATGACTCGTTAGGACGGTCCTCCAACGCGGCGCCGTATGACGAGCGACCGCGTGCGGGTAAAGAATAACGATTGGAAACTTTATTAATAACGAAAATCAGCATGTGGTCTGCGGTCGTTTCGATTTCCTATCGGTTGTGCGGTGTCGACTGTCGGCACACCTAAAAGGCGCACGGGCTGCAAACGCCGGTGGACATGCGGCACGAGACGGAAATCAGGAGCAGGGTTTTGGTGGATCGTTTCATTAAAGTTTAAAGTATCTGATGGTGAAGTTTTCGGAAAAGAACTTGATTGGAGGCTGATTTTTTTTCGTTTTGTTTTTTTGGTCCTTAACGGGATTATCTTTTCTACCCTCGTGCAAAGGCAATCGGTTCAAGGTTGTTTCAAGTTTTTGGGGATATGAATTATCTGCACGGCATATTAGTTCCCAACGGGTCTCACTTCGGAAAGTTATTGAACGAGCATTTGCTCCGCTCGGCAAATGCGATTCAGTAAAGGTCTAGGACTTTTTATTGCAGAGCAGTGCGAGTCAAAGATATTTTTGTTCGACGTAATGAATGTAACGGTCCCAAGTTGGGGTGCTTGGGATCGAAAGAAAACCGATCACGTGCCATGTTGGGTGACAGAATTTATGGCGGTATTTATCCTTTTCCAAGTGGAACCTGTTCTTCCGCTGTACCATGTGTCGGTTCCGGTTTTCTTCTTGCAAGACCTCCAAATGATAAGGCACTACCGAACTGATCCACCTTAGGCAGGATCGATGCTCTACGTTTTACCAACTCCTCTACAGCACGTCCTGGGTCGGAGTCAGCCTGTGACCGTTCATCATATTTATGTAGCCAGAGCAGATGTACCAGCTTGTACAAAACACCACAACCCACAGCCACATATCCCACGTAACGAAAGGCTAGTGTTAATCCAACCCGCGCTATAAGAAATCCACCCGCAAACGAACCAACGCCCTTGCCGAGACAAAAATGTACCATACCGGCAATGCCTATCAATGTTGCCACTAAACTGCTCGGTGCCAGTACAGCACAATACGTAGAAGCGACGACCCACATAAAGTAGCACGAGATCGCTTCGTTGAGCTCGATCGGGAAACACCAGAACGGGTTCGTGATCCACGAGTAGCCAAGAATACGTAACGCGTGTGCAAAGAATGCAATTACAAGCAGATTGACATGTCCAACGCGTCGTGTAATGGATTCTAGCAGATACATCATCGGTATGCTAGCGACCGTACCAACCGTGTACGTCAAACCAAGCAGATAGTTCGGTGAACCCATCGCTTTCATGATCACGAACAGATAACTTTCGATAAAGCCCCAAAAGTTACCGAGCAGAAAGAGAAAGGCCAGGAAGGCCAGTACGGGAGGTAGTCGTAAGATGCGCCCCGTATCCTTCATCACACTCTCCGACGGTGCTTTGCGTCCGATGGGCATAAGCCACACGGACACAAGCGAACCAAGCAGGAGCAGGTCGTACGTGTAGAAGGCAGGTGTGTAAACGGTTTCTCTAAGTCCGGAACCACTCGAGCAGGCATCGATCATGAGTCCGGTGAGGGGAGTGAAGATGGCCATACCAATACTGGAGAAGAGTTTCTCACGTCCAAAATCACCACCGTGCTGTTCCACCATGTCCAGTGCGATTGGATCGGTAATAGTGAGCGTGGATGCGAGCATAGATGCCGCCACAAAGCGTATGGCCAGATACGTCCAGAACGTTTCATCGTATTCCGTTGTGTTGGGGATCTCCTCCACCAGAAACAGTGTCTTGGGTGAGAGTTCCTGGGATAGAGCACACTCGGGGATGGTGAAGTTACCACAGGCAGTACCATCGTCAGCTATGTATGTTGGAAAGGATATACTTCTGTTGGAGCTACAAGAGGCGTTGAGGTATGTTTGTACTGGACAAGTAACTCCCTGAAAAATTCCAAAACAAAGTATTGAAGAGATCTAAACGGTTTTGGTCCATGACATCATACCTGAAGAAGGAGAGATGATCCATCACCAGCAAAAGACACATTGACACTGCGATGTGCGAAGCCGACACTTCGTGCCGGTATGAAGTGGATCAAATGATGTGATAGAGCATTCAACACAATGCTTGATAGCAGAACCGGTTTGTAGCGGCCAAAGCGATCAATCAAGTATCCAGTTAGCGGTGGACTGAGACAGGAAGTGAACAGCAGCGTCAAGTACACCGAAGCTACCTCCTCCACTGTCAGTCCGATACTTTGCATGTGTATCGTCAAGTACGGCGTTAGTGCGCTTGTTGCGCCAAACACGAGAAACAGTGTCACCTTCAGATGTAACAGCTGTGGATTGAACCATCGTGAATCGCCCGGTGGTTGCTTTGGTTTCGTGTCCATCTGGAGCAACACGATCTTCACACTGTCACGATCACTATCACAGTGGAAGACATGCCTGGATCTTGCCTTACCGTGTGGAACTCGGGAAAGATAAATGGCGCTGGGTAATTGAAGGTAATTTGTTCGTTTGTTCACACACGATATGCGTGGGATATGGTGTAGCTTATCGGCACACTATATTGGACTAGCCGGGGCTGGAACCTGGCAGATGCTATAGACGTTTCAGTTTTATTTCTTTACGACGCTTGTAAACTGTGAGAAGCCTCCTAAAACGCGTAGATAGCTAGAATTAAATAAAAATATGGATTTGTTCTTTTTTATGTTTTGAGCTAATCCATCAACGACGAATTAGTGAGATAAGTGAGGGTAAACCAACAAGACGCTGCGAGTTCTTGGCTGCTCGCAGTGAAAATCTTGGCCTTTTCTTTGTTTGCGGGCTCCGAATCAGGCGCCTGATTTAGTTTTGCTACCGTAACCGTTTTTAGCTCGACAAAGCACCGGCGAAACGTGAAGCATACCCAGGAGCAGCCCAAACAAATGGTCCTGAGAGCAGTCAATTTAATTTTACTCTTTGAAACATTGCTTCACGGTACGGTGAAGTTGCAAAAGTCAAATTGGGCCGCCTCGTGACGGAGGCAATGGTGGTGGATGTGGAAATCCATCAACCGACACAACTCAACTTTTGTTCCGCCTGTTCTTTCCTTCTGCGTCGACTCCTTCCCACTAGCTTCTACCCTATCCAGGCACTCGTTATCAATTCGGGGACGAAAAACTCATTTGAAAGTTCTATCATTGCGAACCATTTACCCGCTGTTGCTGTTGTTGTTTGTAGGCTGCCTTTTGGCGACGCCACATCACGCCCCTGAACCATCGTGTTCCATCGAAGAAAAGCGAAACTAGCGCTTGCCAATGTACGGAAAACGTTTGTAAAGCATGAACGACAAAAAAATAAATAAATGGGGAAAAAGAAACGCACCAGCGAAAAGTTTCGGTACCCTGCACAGGAATGAATGACGAGCTGGGTCGATTTCGGTGTTTTTATTTTTACTTAGTTTTTTAGCTGTACTTTGTTTTGGCTTTGTTTTTGTATCTGTTCCGTTCACTTGGTCGAAGGAAGGCAAAGGAGAAGGGGGAAAAAAAACCCCGAGACTAACTTCCTGTTCCTGTTCCTGTGCTCACACACTTGCGTGGGAAATGTAGTCTCGTTGCGAGCGAAAAGTTGTGCGAAAGTTTGCAATACTTCGTACGCATCGAAGAGTAAATGTCTTCGAACGTTTTGCTGCTGTGCGATGTGAAGTGATGCGCAATGGGAATGTTTTATTTATTTTATCGAAACACTGTACCGTGTCGCCGCGTGCGGTCATTCAGTGGGGCTGGGGTGGAAGGTGGGTAGAGGTCGCAGATGGAAGAACTTGTTGAGGCATAGCAAGTGGATTGAGTGTTGCTAGTGGTGGGGATACCTCTTCGAGTTGGTGACTAAAGTCTTCCCTGGAACCAAGTATGACGTCGTGGGGAGGGAATTTAATGGAAAGGAGAGGGAAATGGAAAAGAAACTAATTTTCTATGATGGGAAAATATTTCAATATTCTAGACTTAAAAACTACTTTCTATACAAATTTACTATTGGTTCCTTTCTTTTAGGAGCTTATTGGGGTTTTGAAGAAGCTGTAGAACTCGTTTTTTATTGTGAAAATAATTTCGTGTTTTTTTAATTCATTTTTCATGATGCGATCGTTAAATTAATACTTAAAAAAACAATTATTCTCTTTAAAAACCAATTGTTCTCATTAAAATAAATGATTTTTAAAAAAAATTAGCTTTTCTTTATTTTATCATTCAGAACGCCTCCGCAAGCAATTCAAAGAAAGTACCATTTTAAATAGTTACTGGAATCAACGTTTTCCACTTCTTGATATTGGGTCAAGCACGCGGACGCGAACGAATTACGCAACAAACACAATTTATTTATACCTTCGTCGCGGTGCAATCGCATCTGTCAACAAGGAACGATGTACCGATCGTTCGACTTGTGTTTGGCGACATCTCGAAATAAGTAATGAAAAAACAAGCAAACAGAAGAGAGAACAAAAAAATCCCACCTCGGGATGCCATCCGCAACGGAACGGGCATCGTAATAACACACCCAATAATTCAGCAAACAATATGCATACGTCGTTCGGCTTGATTGTGTACGTCTCGTCGTTTAAATGAAACGCAACCAGTGGTAAACAAAACAACAGAGAAGAAAAGTCGAAACCTTTATTAAATTCACGGCAAAGCGAGAACAAAAAAAAATGGTAACACCATACAGATGAAAGATAAGGCGGTGTCGAGTGGCATAGGGGGAGAACATAAAACCGGCACGCAGCACAATTAAATACTCCACATATTTGTAGCGAAAAAATGGTTTCACACTTAGCCAAAAATAAACGACGAACATTCGAAGCGTTTCCTCTTTGCTTTGCTTCGTTTTAGTTTACGTATTGGTGTTTTTGTTAATTGTTTTCGTCACATATATTAAAGAAACACGACGATGAAGATGTGTTCTCGGAGGTGGTATATGGGTTGGCTCATACAGTGTGTGTGTTTTTTTGTTTTATTCATTCTTCTGCTCTTATTCGCTTTAGAAAACAACACAACTAGTCATCTTCCTCGAAGCGATCAGGGCAATTCTTATTCGTGGAATCTTCCTTGCATTTGTCCTTCCTCGTTTTTATTGGATACTGTAAAGTATGTGTAGATCGAACCGATGACACCGATCTGCGCCTGAATCCCGCTCAAACTGCGAGGATTAATGGCGTAGTGCTCCCGAAAAAGGTACACACCAGCACCCGAGTACGGACAGCACACACTCAGCACGAGACGACGATCTTTCGAAGACGGACCGCATGGTTCGGAAGATTTATGACAAATCGTAAGCCGTACCATTCCCCCTGCGACCATTTCCCTCGACCCGCCATTTTTATGTCCGATCTGAATGATACCTTGCCGGATAGGGAAGTGGATAAGGGTGTGCGGAGTGCTTAAAGGGGCAACACCGTCTGACCTCGGGTCCCGCCGGAGCACGTCATTTTGATCGTCGGGTCTCGATCGTTTCTAGGAATTGATTCACCCTTGCCTTGCTTCTCATGCGGACCGGGCGGGGAAAATCTTCCTCTGCTCTACCATTGATGACAATGAAAAACGCACTCCTCGGTGTGTAACTCTTCGTTTGCTCAGCATCATATCTATTTCGCCATGACATCCCCCCCTTCTTTCTCTCGAAACTACGAATCGTATTGTACAGATCAATTAAAATAGAATCATTAAACCAGAAGGAGAAACACACATTCGCACTCGCACCAAAAAATTTGAACAAAGCGAAAGCAAAACAGAAAATGGCCCGAAAAATGCCACTCCCGAGATAACCCAAATAAAGCACAAACACGGTGAGCACGTACCCGTAATCACCGGATATTAGAATGGAACGATTCGAAGTGTGTGTGCTGCTTTCTTTTGCGGCGACTGGCGGTTTCTCAAAAGAGTTTTACAACAATCGCCCCCTATCCATGGCTTGCGAACGCGGCAGACGAAGTTATGTGGCGTGTTTAAAATTATTCCCCAGTTTTATTAGTTGCGTCTCGCGTCCTTCGTTTTATGGGTGAAAGGCAACACTAGCTGATGCTGATGCTGCTGCTGCATGATCGATGTGACTTTGTCATCGCGACTCGGGGTGGATTGGGTTTATGAAGTGGTTTTGTTCTCCCGGTTTTTGTTTTGTCGTTCCAATGAAAATCAGTCAGTGGAAGGATTTTCATGTGCGATGCTTGCTGCAATGACCTCGATAGTGGGGTTTTTTATAATTTTTAAAGCCTTCTTTTATCTTTTTACGGCAGTGTGGTAGCTTTGGGTGAAATTTATGATGAATACGTTTCAATCACACGAGGACCAATTTTAGCATTCCTCCTAGTTGTTTTTCTTGAGAGTTTTATGTTTATTTTTAAATTAATTCCTGTATGCATTCTTTGTATGACTCGTTTGTATTGCAAATTGCATAACTCGCGGCGATCTAACATGTGTATGCGATGCTAATGGAAACCACCAGAAATGCAATTTGCAAGATAAATACAGCTCATAACGATTTTGCTGACATGAAATGTTAGATCTTTCAAATGCAATAAGATTAGTCGGTCTAGTTAAGCATATTCTTCTGCTATTGACAAGTTTGTTGGTGACAGAATGCAAAAGAAAAAAAATCTTTCAAATATTTTCCTTCTCACAAGCCACAATCCTTTCTTAGCTCAGCACCTTTTATTGCTTTCCTTTTTTTTCATGTAAGCACGAAAAAAAAAACATCCTACACCCCTTAATTGAATGTTGGCAAAAGTTGGGCAAAGTTTTTCGTCTCCATCCTCGGCTGACAGGCGCACATTCTTGAGTTTTGCAACTTCAAAAGCAAACCTCGCTACATTGACAGCCACGCACGCACACGCATGCAAGACATTCGGTCCGTTTCATGTGCGAAAGCGTTTCGTATTGCAGGACCGTGCTCCCAGTGGGTGTGTTGGGCTGGAGGGAGCGGACGTAAGTCTCCGGGTCCTCCCAATGCAGCAACATGTTCATGCTGCTCGTGTCGTTCTTTTCTGATTGGCTTGCAACTATGCGAAAGTCTTGGATGCTTTTGGCTTTGGCTCGTTCGAAATTGAAATACTGTGGCTAGCCAGCTTGTGGGATATGGCAAGGATCGATAGAATCTAGTAGCAGGCGAGTGGTTTGATAGGAGTTTGATTAACATTTTAATTTAAGAAACATTGCGCTCGCTGTACGGGATTAGTGAAGGCTTTGAAGTGTTTTATATTGGTTTTCTTGTAAAGCAAAAATGTATGACTCAAGAACACACGCATTATACATTAAATAACTTTGTACCGTAAATATGACCTGATAAAATGATTTTATATCAAAGCATACGACTAACCTCTTGTTGTAGAAATATGAACATGAAACTTGATTTTTGCATGTTTAATATTTTTTGCAGAACAATTAATATTTAGTTTGTATAAACGAAATAATTAAATGTGTTCTGTATTTTACAACAGCTCGCAAACAAAAAGAGATTGTTTGTGTTTTTATTGCATTCGGATTGATTTCAATCGGGAAGCTTGTAATGATAATGATTGATGATTTCATGGAATCACCTCGCCGTACAGTCAACATTCATTTATCATTCAAACCCACACACGCAACGCAAGTTAGTGGGAAACGCTTTCACAATTGTGCTTCACAACATTGGTTTGTGCAGTAAAAACGCAAAAAAATATTTCATAACATTTGATTACCAACTATTTCAGCGTGTAATTAATTTGCATCGAAAGCATAGGTCCCGATGCTTTGTTCTGTGTAGCATCATTATGAAACTAATAACCTTTTCGCAAAAAGCTTACTATTTAATGCCGCTATTTGTTCTGGCAGCATAATTAATTTGCATATGTTTTCCGATCCGTTTCACCCACACGCAAAACGAGTGATGTATCGGCTGTAACACGTCAGGAAAGCCACAGAAATCCGCTTATTATCGGGGAACAACGGTTTTGTTGAACGGCGAATGAAGTTTTATTCCACACGCTGAGCGCAACTGTTACGTTCTGCTCCTTTTTTATATTACGTGTTGCAATACTTTAATGGAAAACTTTAGAGTTGACAAATAAATTGCATTGCTTTGTGCAAACATGGTGGAAAAACACATCTCACATAATTGATCGCATTTGTTTGCTCGTCCCAATCTGTTTGTTTGGTGCTTTGTGTCGAATGCTGCGAACTTTACCATTTGGCTTGTGTCGTATGCAAAGGTTCTTTGGAATCGCTAACACCGCGTTCGAAGGTTTACTTAGCTGTTGCTGAAAATGAAAAGCATACGAGCGCGTCGAAAGTCAGCAGAACGCCAGTATGGTACCGTTCGTCAGAACATTGCATTAAATCGTTTCGTGGATTTAAGTGTCAGAACGCAAATCCAAACACAACTCAACGCGAATTTTCGCACAAATCTTAATAGCACTCAACGCATAGCACGCGCAAAAACATACAAACACACCCACACACGCTTGTAAGCACGATTCACGCGAGAAGCTTGCGTAAGTGTGGGCGAACATACTTCTCACCAGTGGGCATCAGTGGGCATCCGTGCAACGGGATGCATAGTAGCGTAGTAAACGAGCTCGTTCTATTCCTTATTTTTCTTTCTTTTTACAAAGTTTTTGCTCCAATCAACATTGCTCTGCACCACTCAGGCACAATGGGACAGCAACGCTTATGCTTCTGCTACATTTAATCCTTTACGCTTTAAATATTTTGAAAGTGGATTTTAGATGAAGTAATTTTTCCTTGAAGACTGAACAATGATGCCATTTTTGGATAAAAATAAATGTCAATCCAATAATTTACGCCTAAAGTAATGCAAAAATGAGCCTAAAATGCTTAATGACGTTTCTTACGAATACAAAAATAAATCCATTTCAAAATAGATTGCGTACTTTTAGGCTCCGCAATGGCATTGAATGTACGATGCAGTGTGTAGGAGGTCATTTTTACGAATTGAAAAAAAAGAAGCTTACTCACGATTTGTCCTATACTTTCACACTGTGCTTTGTTTTCATCCAGCATGGCCTTAAAACTTTCTTTTAGCCATTTGCTGTACAACACTCGCGCCACACTGCTGCAGCAATGGAGAACCTTGCCCTCCCGGTCGGTAGTAAACACTTGAATGCAGCACTGGCTGTAACACAATGGATTGGTACGAGCTTCTCCCTCCCTATGGGGCACACAATCGGTAAAGTTCTTGGCACCACCATTGGTCACCGTTTCATCCCGAAGAATGCAAGGCAAAAAAAAAACGAAACGAACTAGACAAAAGCTCCATTTCGAGGAATCGGGAGCAGAGAGCGTTCTGCGTGCATTGGGAGAACGTTATCACATTAAAAGCATCCTCAATGTTGAGTATTTTTCAACGGGTAGCGTGTTTTTTTGTTGCGTCGCATTTACTTTGGCGTTTCTAGTTCTTCCGTGTTTTCACTATGTTTTACTCTCCTTTGCAACTGCATCCCGAATGGGATGGTCTCCCTCGAAGGACTCGTCCATGGCAGCGATTGAGAATAACATTCCACTCTTGTGGAGACTTCATTCGGTATGATGTGGGTAACGTGAGGAACGGGTGAGAAATAGGGCAATGCAGCACTCAAGACTACCACCCTTCAGTACATTTCTTTGTTTTACTTTGCACTTTCGTCCCTCTCCCCTCCATCCCGCCCATCTTCCGGCAAAACTCCGCTGCTGCTCGTTAGCACTAGAACGTCATCATGTTTTCCTCCGAATGCAAGATAGGATGGAGGAGAGCGGCATGATGAGTGCAAAACAAGGGGAGTCGCAATGTAACGTTCCATTCGTCTTACCCGTTAACTATGATGTCAATAGCTTTTCACTATTGAAGCAACACACACACACACACAAAAACCCATACATAGCACTTCTAGGAGCATTCTTGCTGGACGCTGGATGCTCGGTCGTAAGTGGAAAACTACTACAGTCAGAATGATGATGCTGCGTTGGAACGAATGGGGCCTCCACTCGCTTGGGAACGTTATCGAACAATAAAAGAAAACGAAACCAGGGCGCCGTTTCGACACTGCAACGAACCCCGTAACTCGGGCCATCGGGATTTGACGTCATGCGGGTGAGGTGTTGCATTGAAAGAGAAAACTTCTGCACCTGCATGTTTGGTGGGAGTTTCATGACTAGAACGACCATACCGAAACGGGGGGGAAAATCGATAACAGTAACAAGAACTGTCTCAACGATACACCCACCGTACCCTTTTGTAGTGGGGTTTGATAGCAAATGCGCAGCTGTAAGATTTATCGGATTATGTTCTTACATCGGCACATTGTGTTTTTTTCTTCTTTTTTCTAATGAAATTAAATTGCACCGAACGTTCTGAAACTTCAACTCCAATTCGCGTTAATTTTCATTTCCGATATTTATGTATCTTACAATTTGGACTGTAAAATCATGTTACATAGTATTGCGAAATTCGATAAAATAGTAGAATAGAAGTACCATTTGGTTCATAATAGATTCTGTTAATGTAGTCCCAACAGTTTGGAAACATGTTATTAATTTTCATTTCAAAACATAAGCGCTAGTTTTGTTTTAATGGTAATGTTTTGATAATCTAGACAAAACAGGAACCGCGTTGAAAGAAAACTTGGAAATAAATATTAAAAGGAAAAGCGATTTCGTTCATTTGGCTCATAGTAGACGATAAAAATGTGGTCCCATCTTGTTTGGACCAAATTGAAATAAAGGCACATTTTAGTTCCTTATGTTGCCGAATAGATTTCTTTAGAAGTCAAATAGCTTTGATCGTAGCTATCAGCTTCTACGGTGATTTTTAATTAAAATCAATCAAATATATTTTGAACACATCAAATAAAAGCTATTTTACTAGAAATAGCACCTCGCTCCTGTCAAATCATCATCTTTAAAAAGCATCAGCTAATTAATTTAAGCCTTCAAAATATTTTAGGCTAAATTTAGCATCTCTAACACGCACATCTGTGACGAAATATTCAACAAACCTATCTCAACCCGAACAACCTTAAAGTGGCCCACCACCCCATAATCCACCGGGCACAACTTGAACACATCACAGCTCACTGCCACAGCCGTCGGAGGCTTAATCCTTCCGACAAGAATGCTGGCAGCAAAAACTTTTACTCGGCAGTAAACTTTCGTTATCACTTCATTACCCCTCGAGCAGTTTTCCAAGATGCGTACGATTCGTGAAGCGGCAAAACGTTACAAAGGACACACACACACAC
>KI424188.1:0-11009 GCA_000473375.1 Anopheles culicifacies
CACATAAACCAGCAGCTAGAATTATGGGCAAAGTTGCTTAATGAGTTTTCGGGATCACATTTTAAAGCTATAAATCATATTCATTCGTGGACGAAAAGTTTTAAGGCGCAGTACTAAGGAATATTAAAAAAAAACCACGCGAGAAGAGAATTTGGCACGACTTCTTTGCGTCTACCCACAGTTGCCTAATTTTCCACTGCATTCCCCACTGCAGCTGCATTTAGATTGTTTTGCACGTCGTGCAATATATTGTTTCCTCTACAGTCCTTTACGTAATTATAGGACCGATAAGGTTTTTTAGAATAATTTCAAAAAAATGAAAAGAGATAAGAAAAAATCCATCGGGAAGTTGTAGATAATGAAGAATACGTTTACATAAGCATTTTTTTATTTTGTTACGCACACTATTACATATTTTTTCCAGATTGAGATATGAAAAAAAGAATATTTTTAATTTTTCCTATGTTTGATTTTGTGTATATGTTTACCTTTGGTTATTGAAATTCACGATAAATCTTAATCAATTTATGTCCCAAATATATATTCTACCTACATTTAACTAGCCCCTACACATGTTATGTTAAGACGTACTTTGAAGGGTTATTTTAATAGCTACATAATTATAGAAATGGAACTGAATTATGCTCATTGAAAAATAATAAAAATAAACCAAAATTCACAGCACATTAAAATCTCTTTCAAAAATAACCGTTCAAACTACCTGTGATTTTATCGGATTTTAATATAATTTTTTGCATCAAACATAATGAATTTTTGTAACTAGCCTTACTTAATTACCTTAATTTTTAAACCAACAAAAAAATGCAATAGTGTGGGTAAAATTATAAAACAAACTCTCTACAACTTTGAAACACATACTATTATTTATCTCTTCAACTTTTTCATTTATTAACAAACAAATGGTATTATAGTCTTTGTCACGCACTGTATTAGAGTTGAAAATAAAACTCAAATTAATTCGTGCCTTCGTGAGATGGTTGCATTATATTTGGTAGGAAATAATGGAAAACCTCAGAACGTAATGATAGTAGCAAACACACACACATACAAAGTAAGTTAAAGATCGCACGGCCAGCCGGAAAGACTGTCGCAAAGGATAGAGGACCCAAAACCAGAGTTGCCTTCCCTTCACGAGCGCGAGATTGCCCCAAAGGGAAAAAAACCGCGAAAGCTAATTACCGTTTATGGGTCGTGGGACAAATGAAAAATGAATTAATTGAGAATGTCAGCAAAATGCATGTTTAATAAATTTATTAAGCCACGACACGGAACGCAGACCAGAATCGTCAACCACAAGGCACCGGACGCCGGAGGTGCGTCACCAAGGACATGACACAAGTGGGGTACAGGCGTCCGCACGACATGGAGTTTGTGCGGTTGTGTTGATTTAAGTGCGCGATCGTTCAATCGTTCATTGGGCACGGTCGATTTAAGGATCCTCAGAAACCGCGGATCACAGAGGAAAACATCCGAGCCATAAACAAATACTACCCCAGGCGGTGTGAAGTGGTGTCGTTTGATGTTTCAAATGTTTCGTTCCTGACTTCCATCCCGTGGCGGTCATATTGGCATAAACTTCACATTAATTATGTACCCAATTTCAATCACCTTCTCCACCTACGGTCCCCGGTGCGCTCCTTCGCCTTATCGGTAGAAGAACATTATTTTGCAATTATAGTGCAGTTTGTTTCTCATTCGGTGCACACAGTTGGTTCAGAGGTCAGCGGGCGGATCGTTCTTTCGCGTTTATTGATGTGCATGTGCAATCCGCTCCTGCCAACAACATGCTGTGATTCAGGACCGCCCAACGAAGCCGCAGGGAGGAAGTTCGTGGGAAATCCTGCCACTTTATTACCGCAGACAAGTAGCAACAGACGGTGTGGTCTGCTGGTACCTCCTAGCGGGAAAGTGGAGATAATTTATGTCCGATGTAAAGCGAACTTGCAACACTGACTTCCAGATTGATGGGTGGGATTTCCATTGCCATGCGTTCCGTTTTTAATCCCACCGTGGAATATGATTAACATGAAGGGACATGCACGCGTTAGCAAGAACACAACATCGCAGGCCGTGATGTCAAACAAAAGCCACCGGCAACATTACTGTGCCTGGCCGTTGGATCGGTTCTGGTCATTTGATACATTGACGGAATTAATGGCTTTACGGTCGGTACCACTGTTAGATTTCATCAAGCTAGCTTTCACGAAGATGATCTGCCCCCACCGTTGCTAGCACAGGCACAGGCGAACTGAAGGACGGGGTCTATCGTGAGGTAGGATTTTAATAAATCATGAGTGTGGTTCGAGTGCTACGAGCCATTGCGCCTTAATGCATATTGCACTGGCATCGTTAATTGGCACCCGCGGGATGTTTAGGAAGCGGCCCGCTAAATATTCACTCCGGTCATTTGCTGCACACTGGGTTGTAAATTCCGACGAGCATAATTAGCTGCGATACGGGGGTGTGTAAATTGTAAAGCACTCTCTCCCCGTAGGCGATTGAGACGATTAATAAACATACGGCAGGCAATCGTGGTGTTCATTTCAATTGTTGCTCAATTTATGGGCAACGATATTTGCATTAGCTGTATGTAAATTAAACGAGAAAATTGAAACATAATGGCCATTGCATGAAGGTTCACCTTGAACTGTATTCAAAAACATAAATAAGGCCAAGTATTCCAAATATCAAGCTCTTATTGCAGTATGTTGATCCCGAAATGAATTACTATATTACGGTTTTGGGCGACTCAATAGTTTTGGGCGACCCAAAAATCAAAACCTATCCAGCCCGTTACAGGTAAATACAATTCAAGGAATTCAGAGTTGGAAGTCCTCTTGAGGTTATATGTAGTGTTACAAAATATAGAAAGAAGAATTTTATGCTCTTATCCATTATTTGCATTGAATAACACTTAACATTTCCCCGTAATTCACTTTCAAACCTGCAATGGACATGTTTATCAGTATCTTACATCAACTGACCAAGGGCGAGCTTCATTTAAATCGATTGAAGGTTTGAAGCTTTTCTCAAAAATTTCAATCCAAGTTAATCTCTTTTCTAGGGCTTTGTGTAATGTTGGGCAATAAACAATCAATATGAATATCTGAGTATCTTACGCACTGAATGAAAATGTTCCTAGTAATCAACGTGATGGCCTGAAGTGAACAAGAATTTAGATTGGGAATGACGTATATCGCAGTAATGTCCGTAGTGTACCCAATGTAGAGCTCTATTATAATATTAAGAATATGAATCAACTCACAATTGAGCCTCATTTGAAAGTGGGGTTCCGCAAAAAGGACTCATAGAATATCGGAGCTATTTATAAACATTTTCCAAGTCGATATTTACGATGTAAATGTAAAATACTTCCTGGATCATGATCGAATTGAAATTAATTCTGTAGAACGGCTTCTCTACTGGCTTCTCCGTAATTTCAGAAAGCATTCATAATGTACAAATTGAAACGTGTTAAAATTCATTTACAGTTCCTCAGAATTGATAATTATGAATAACAAGAAATTCGAGAAATTAACTCAATAGACACTATGGCATCATTAAGCCCTGGATTCTGTGCTATTAAAGGCAAAGGTATCAGAAACTGTTTAACCAATATCTTTACATATTTTTTAAAATTAAAACAAGAAAATAATAACTGCAAGGTATTAGGAATTTACAAGACTTTACATTACATTAGGTCAAATAGAATTCCACAAAACGAGTTTTCCTTTCAACTTTTCCAATCTTTTTAAAGTTTTAAGCTTCTTTCAAGTGTTCGTAAGAATTTTTGTAAAAATAAATTGAGCTTTGGAAAGTGCTTGAAGGCTATACGGTTTGCTTTTTGTCTCTAATTATGACACAAACTCCCCAAGGAGAGAAATGCACAAGAAAGAAATGCAGATACTATCAGCTATTTAATTTGTCATAAATCAAAGCTGTCCCGAAAAGCAAAAGCACCGAAGCAAGTAACCAAAAGGCGGCAAAATCCTAACCGGAATTGACACTAGTCTCTGTTGTCAGTGGAAGAATTTCCTCACACAGAAAAAAAACAGCAAAAACGTCTTAATGTAACATTCTGTAAATTTATTGATGTGTGAATGAGCTTCGCAAAAGGGAAAAAAGAAAGGAAAAAGAAAGGAAATCCTCCTCTATTCAAGACTGAATCGTTACCCAGATACGATGCCAGAAAGGACAACGGCAATGGTAAACTAACTGGAAAATTTATGTTACTTTTTTGCCGATTCAATCCCGATTCCGAAGCGCTCACTCGACGTACGGTTCGGTGAGCAAGCAGTAAGAGCAGACCAGAGGCTGTTGATGACACTTTCAAACAGAGCAAGTTATCTCTTTGCCAATTTCGCAACATCAAACGCGAAACGAAAGGAAGCAACTTTTCTGTGGGTTCAGTTTTCTTCGGGTGCTAATATTTACGACCTTCCAAA
The DNA here is from genome assembly GCA_000473375.1 of Anopheles culicifacies. Lineage (NCBI taxonomy): Eukaryota > Metazoa > Arthropoda > Insecta > Diptera > Culicidae > Anopheles > Anopheles culicifacies. The sequence goes on from KI424188.1 coordinate 4,467, forward strand.
AGGCGGAACGATTACTTCAGTGTGCCCGGGAATTGAAGGCAGCGGAAGCGGGAAGCTGAACCAGAAGAGAGCAAAAAAAAGGAAAGACACCAAGACAAGGCTCATGCTAAAGAAATGAGGAATGAGTAAAAATTTATGATATACGACCAAACACCGAAATGGGAAACCGAACCAAAACCGGAACCAGAAACACGGGCACGAAAACGGATTCCATCCTTTTGGTGAAATGTATTTAACAACCGCTTTTCACCGAAGAACGGTGGCATAAAAAAAAAGGCAAACAAACGAAAAACGGGAAAACCTATCGATAACGAGAAGCCTATTTTCCTATCTTTGTGTAACTTGTGACAACCCCATGCCGTGGCTGGTGGTGGTGGTATCACTTTGCACCGTTCGAAACAAACCTGCCCAAGCAACGAAACCGAAAGTGTGGTAGCACTTTTGTTTGGCGTGGAAACGAAAGAAAAATAAAATCCGACCCACTCCCGGGAAGAATGGAGCGGGGAGGAAAACTCTTGCCTGTTTGCACGGAGAAAAGTTGACTGCGAAAATCTCGTTTTCGAAAAGTAATTAAATTCAAGCCGTTAAGCTGGCCCGTACAAGTGTGGGGGGGTTTGGTTTTGCGTATCGGTGTGTAATTGTATGCGCCCCGTTTGGAATGCTGATTCGGTCGGTGGGCGACGCGGAGTGTTTGAGAGTGACTCACACCCATGCCACTCCACGCCAAGGGGCTTTGAGCTTTATTTTCACGCGACTTCCGGTGTCAAATATGGGGTCATTAACCTCGCGTTTTTTTTTCTTCTCTCAAACGGCTAGTAAATTTGTTTTAAAATCTTTTTTCCTTCCACACGAGCAATCCAAGCTTTGATTCCGACGGAAGTTCTCAAATGCCAGGTTCCGGTTACGTTTACACGCGAAACAGATGCGTCGCAAAGCATGGTCCAAGAAAAAGCACAAACATAATGTGTATCCATAAAGAAACTGGCGACGAAAGTGACGCGAAAGGATATCACATTTCAAGCGAGCGGAAAAACTCCCACCGTCTGCTGGTGCTTAGAGAACAGAGCAAGGGAGTGAAAGGAAAATACATAAATCAAAAATGCTCTCGAGCAAAAGTCAAACATCGCAACCATTTTCGAAAGGATTAGGCGAAGGTCGCTCTGAAAAGCTTTACGACCGTTTGTTGAAGTAGCTTGTGCCGGGTCCGGGCATTCCCCGGGCAGTGGGAAGGTGTGAAAAGCACTGCACAAGACAAGAAAGTACTCCAAACACACTCATCCATGTGCGTCGTTAACAAATACGTGGCTGTTTAGTCGTCGCTGCGAAGTGAACTGCCGTAAGCTTTAGAGCCATTGGAGTTAAATTTTCACGATGTGAGAGATTTTCTTTCCTAACATCAATGAGCAGCTGGGTACCGGGGTGGTTTATGCCATTAAGCTTCCCATCATTTGGGACCGCGCCGAAAAGTCAAGTCACTTTGTTGGGCCTCCAAAAACCGTTCTTCAACAAGAACAATATTTGTGCTAAATATTTCGTGTTGAATTTCTAGATGATTATATTTTTTAACCGTACGTGTGCATTCTGTCACACACAAACAGAAAAGTACGAAAAAGTTCACTTCGCGAGTCGCGCAAAACACACAGGCAAACTTATGCGCGTCTATATAGCCGGTTATCTTCTGAGATTATTTTATTTTTTTGTGAAAAGCGCTTACCTTCCTGCAAGACAATTTGCTTCGAACGGATGTGCTTGTTTTCCTTTTGAAGCCAACCCACTTCACTGTAATTTACGGTACGGTTTCGGTGTTTACTTTGATACGCACATGAAACACAGATCCCTGGGCTTGAGTCAGAAAAAACCCCTCCCGGCAGGATACGTTAGACGGCAAAACAAATTATTTCGCAAACCTCAGTGCGCTAAAGTGATAACAGCGTTTGGTTGGTGAGCGAAACAAAGCAAGAGAAAATGTAGAAATCATTAAATTTGCATTAAAAATGAGCAAATGATACACAGCTAATCGCGACTTGAAGGAAGGTAATTTGCTCCAACTGTAGCACCGAAGGTACGTGTACCTGCGTGTACCTCCGAAATGTAAAAGATAGATTATTTTTAAATTAAATTTAAACTTTCAAACATCGTGTGAATGTTTTTGATAAAGCACAACATTAATCAATTTCGGTAAAGCGTTACTTTCAAATCGGGTTGTTACGCTTGCTTGCTACAGAAACATCTAAAAAGCGCCTACATGTATGCAATTAACATACACACACCCTGCATTCAATCTTTTAGCATTCGTTGAAATTATTAATTAAGCCAGCTTATGAGGATACTAAAGAAAGCTCAAACAAATGTCACACAGTTAGTAAACGAGCAACCTTCCCCGGCATGAGGACAGCCATGCGCACAGCCAAACACTCAAACGAACGAATATGAACGGAGGAAGAAGAACACCTACGGCACTCACCAGGTACCACTGTTCCTTGAACAGTGGATCGGGAAAGATGTTGTGGGTGCTCGTGTCACGGTAGGCCATCCGCGTGCCGGACACCAGCGAACGGAAGCCCGGAAATCGTACAAAGTCCTGATCGAACGTGCTATAGTCACGCTTGTATCGGGGCTTTTCATGCTGTTGCTGCACCCATCGAACCTGCAATAAGCGATGCAAATATATTAATTACCGGTCTTTTAATACGCTGTTCGGTGTTTTGCAAACGTTCTTACCTCTGGTTCAGTATTAAGTGCATTATGATGCACTTCGCTACGATCTGTCGAGCGTTTACGCACATGGTTGTGGTGGAACAGGTAGTACCCTTTTAGAGGACCGATCTAGAAATATAAAACAACGGTACAGAATATTAGTAATCAATGTCTAAAATTTATTAAAAATGCAATTTAATTAGCTGGAACAATCATTGGAGCAAGGTGAGGTTCAATTGAAGTTTTCTCTTTGTCGTAAATGATTCATATTATCTAAGCTGAAATTTTGCCACACATTGTAGCTTTAACTACACGTTTAGAAGTTAAATAAAAATAGTAGAATCAGTTTTAGGTATTTTTTAAATTTTTCTTGAAAACTTGGTAACGTCGGATTCAGTTTTTCTTCAAAATGCAAATGAGACAAAGCTGCGAATGAGCTTTCTTACAGAGTTTTAAAATGTTTAAAATTTGTTTCTATAATAAATAGAATATAGAAAATATAGGAGTTACTTAAACACTTTAATCAATTACTATACGAGATTAAAGAGATTAAAGAATTTGTATACGAGAAGGCCCCAATACTGCTACGACTATCCAGCAAATGCCATAAATATAATCATCTAACCTCCCATTTTGGTCCTTATCACCATTATGAATTTAATATTTTTATAACATTAAGCTCGATGCTCCAAGAAATTTTCCAACTACTGGATTAAGTAATTCCCATTTTCTACCTTGCATCACACTTTAACATGAGAAGGAAAAAGAAAAAGACTTTCCGTCTCGGTACTCCCCACGCTTGACATTCTTAGAAACGGTTTAACCTGATAAGCAGCACTAGCAAGGCATTTCAGTTGAGAAGCACGTACGAAGTGCACGTGAATGATGCTAGGACATCTTACACGCTGCAACTATTTCAAGCAGACGATGCCTCCGTGCCTGCAAGAAATGGATGCAGCGTGAGAAAATAATAGCTACACCCGGCGTCGGCCATGCGGTAGTGGTCAGGAAATTGGCAAGCAGTGGGAAAAGTCCTTCTTCCCATTGCGACGGAGCCCGTACACGGGGGGTGGCACGGAGCGGATAACAATCTCTTCCTGCTAGTCTGTATGTGTGAGATGAAGCGCAAAGATGCACTGAAACCATCACGATCACGTTGGGCGGGAAATTGTTGTGAAAAGGATTTGCACCCTTTCCATGCTGCAAGAAACCGAACCGAGCGGTACGGTAGAGGTTAGATGCCGGAAATCTCGAGCTATTTGATTTATTTTCCAATATATCAAGTAATTTAAACGATACACGTCTCCCTGCATGGACCAATATTTATGGTAGCGAGGAAGATTGCTACAATTTTCGTGCTGCCAGGGTTGTTGTTTGTGCGATCGGTGTGGGAGATTGTTTCGTGTGTTCGACGTATGCGTTAAACCGCATGTGTGTGTGTGTGTGTGTGTGTGTGTGTGTGTGTGTGTGTGTGTGTGGATGGTCAGTGGGTTTTCTATTAGCAAATCAAGTGCGCTTCCGAGTAGTGCTGCGAAAGTGTGCTTCCTGTATTCACTTCTGACACCTAGTGCAGGATCTGGGGGGGAACACATGCAGAGTGGTTAAGTGAGTGCTTGTATTCAAGACATACATATCTTACGGTGAGGGTTGGTTGTGTTCAAGAAAACTGTGTGCGTGTGTTGATAATGTTGAGGCAGGTTAAGTTATCGACCGCACTGGTGTCGATTAGATGATTGAGAGATGCACATCAACGTAAAGGAAAGATTCAAGCGCTTAGAAATCATTTAAAATACATAAGATTAGGGAAATATACCTTAACTATTTAACAGAATTCTTTTTAATTCAAACAAAATACTTTAAATGAATTATCTTTTTTTAAAGATACCAATAACTTCGAATGTGGTTAAACATTTACGACCCATTGCACCAGACGCCAAACGTACACCTGTTCCAGGCCCGGGCAAATGGATCGTTATTTAACACTGGTGCCAGCGAGCCCAATGCGCCAGTAGTGTGTTGCAGGTTGATGCAACATTGCAATCAACCTCACATCGGCCAGATCATGTTATGGTCGTGATGCAGTAGCAACTTTCAATTTCAAACCGATGTAGAAAAAGCCAAAACCGGTTCTCGGCTCTCCACATTAGCCCGGCATCGTAGGGACAGGTGTGTGTAACGAGCATGCTGATGCATTAATACGTGTGTTGCAATGCAGTTCCGCAAAATGATCGAAGTTTTCATCATTGATGCACGGACAATAATGCAATAATTCGGGAATAAATTTTAGATCGAATGTGTGTTTTTTTTTTAAGATAAGAGTGTGCGTGAGGCAATAAATAAACATTTTCAACCTAGCCACAATGAGCTGAATTGACGTAATCGTTGACAGCTTTCCAGCAAAAGAACGAGCTATTATCTGAGCGTCATCGTTGGATAAGAAGGCTAATGTTTCTCCTTCCAGATCAATGGTTTAAGCTTTACAGTGATCCACATTCATCAACAACGCTCGAACCTGTCTGGTCCGGCCGTCATTTTTCTTCTTCTGTCATTTGCACACCATTGACTCATTTTTTTTTTATGTAAGGGCTACAACAGACCAGTTTACAACCGTTTACCAGCAGGGGGTAAGGTAAACCGTGTGTAATGAGAAGCCAACGAGCGCAACTCAAACTCAATACCTACACGAAGGTAACGATAAGGCAAAACGGACAATTAGTTCCGTTCGAGCGTTGGACAATTGTCGGCGTAGCAAGGTACCGTTGGTGACCGGAAGCGTACGCGATACGACATTCGATCCAGCTATGGTTGCGGAAGTTAGCGAAAGATGCTGCGAAGCTTTAAAAGAGCCGGTAGTTGCGTCTGTTATGCATGGTGAATTAATGAGAGAAAAAAAAACCTTTCACTTCTTTTCTAGCGAACATTCTAATGATTTATTTTATCGAACACGATATTACAAAACAAACAATAATCCCCAACGGTATCTGTAAAAGTTATACATTTAAGTAGCAATCAAATAATAATAAAAAATCCCTTTTTTAGCTGCTTTTGTATTGTGAAAACCTACACGGAAAAATACCATGAACCTTCGCTCGCCGTTCGCCCTATTATTTATGACCAAAGGCAAAAGGTCAGCAATCAAAGTGCTATATTTCAGCAGAAGATATTCGCTTTCTGCGTACCGTAACCGAAGTACGGACACGAAATACGAGTCAACTATACGTGATAATGCCGAGTCAAATACACACACACACACATACAGTCCGGTTGTTTTATTTTGTATTCCGCTTTGGAGCGATAGTTCACGACCGGGCGTATACTAATGGAATATTTTTACCATTTGCTACGTACGATGTTTTATGTTGCATTTTCAGGTTTATGTCCATCTTCCAACATCGAACACCAACACAAAAAAACGGATTTTGCGAATGATTCAATACTTTTCCAACACAAAAAAACAACGGAAATAGCAAAAAATTGGCTTCCAAATGTGTGTAAGTATGGGTTCGTTTTTTTATTATATGAAAGCTTCTATAAATCGAGCGAATGGGCCAGACTTGGATTTATTCCACATTCGCAATAACACCTTGCCATTTCTGTAGTGCACATCGGTTCAAGTAGAAAGCAGCCAAAAGGATATGCAGCAAAAAAGAAAACGAGACAGAAGTTGAAAATGTGCAATCGAAGTCTCACAATCAATTCCCGCGGTGGGATTGGACGGTGCACTGTGTGTGTGTGCGTGTCCAGGGGAGTTGTTGGCTCGTAAATTGTGGATTAATTTGATGATGGATTGTCGTGGATGTATGTGGATGCAACGGTACAAGAATGTTCGGTCAATAATGCTGCCAC
>KI424189.1:6489-20418 GCA_000473375.1 Anopheles culicifacies
ACAACAAACGGTTCGAAAACATCTAATCAGTTCGATGACGAGCGTGTAAGAACTCGAACTCGCTATTAATAGATTTTAATGTCAAACCATGGTGGCAAAAACACCGGTTCCCCGACCACCATTAAGACTGTCAGACGATCCGGTGCTAGAGGTGAGCCTGATTAGAAAGCCGGCGTGTTAGTCATAGTGGGGCATTAATGATGCGTGCCGTGCTTAAACTGCTGGTTACTTTACTGTATTTGTAGGTCGCGTGTGTGTTTTGCACGTACTGTCGCACACAGCTTTAAACGCTAGCATAGTCGCGACCAGGTCGTGCCTCCCTTTTGCTCGTTCCGTGATAAGGTACGTAAGTTTGACTCATTATCAGTGGCAAGTAATCGTAAAGTGCGATTTTTTAATGCCGATGTATTTTTATTTTTTTTTTGCTGTTGCTTGTTTGTTTGTGGCTTGTTCGGCTGTGCACCTACACACTAACAATCTGGTGGACTACGTGAGCAAGCGCACCTCGTCTGTGGTACCTTCACAGGCAGCGGATGGTGATGACGGTTTGTTGTTGACGAGGAACCTTCCTTGACCTTGCAGGCTGATGCAAAAGGTAGCATAACAAAAAAGGTGCACCCGGGGCAACGAAAAAAGGAAGGCAGCAGTAGTTATTTAGATTTGTTTCATTCTAACCAAGCATATGCGACCATGATATCATTTTTCATCTCCGATTGGTTGCCGGCTCGGGAGAAAACAACGCTAGAATTCGATTTTCTATTCGCCCTTCACCAACATGTCCGAATTTATTGGACCGCACCGAATCGTCTCGATTGCATCATTATCATCACCACCATTTGATATGTAAATGGTTCCTTTTTATGTTGTAGAGCGCAACGAGTTTTTGAAAAATGATGGGTTTATCTTCCCTGCCTGTTCGCTTATGACTTCCGTTCGAGCAGCTGATCGTATCGAGAGACAGCTGAGACCAACCAAGTACCAAGTCCTGTTCTGTTTTACATACGAACATGCGAAGAAAGGGATTCCATACGCACTTATGGCCTATCTGCTACCATAATGGTGGCAGCCCAATTAAACGTTCCATTCCGCGTGACTGTCGAAACCGACCGTTGCATGATACGACCGGTGATAATTCGACCATAAGAAAAAAAAAAAACAGGTAGTAAAGTCCAATTTCCTCAAGAGAGGTTGTTGCAGTTTAGTAGTAGCATTAGTCACTCACTACACCATATTGAGTAATTTTGGTGTGATAAATGACAAACTTTCACGATGATGTCATGTGCAATTTAAAACCACTTTGACTCAAATTTCAAAATTTGTTCCTAATGACCTTCAAAAATTACTAGCTCATTACTGCCAGTACAAACTTGTAAAAAGAAGAAGTGATAAACTGTGCATTTTCTTAGTGGGTAATATTATCTTGCACTTTGGGAGTTTTGCTTTGTGTTTTAATTCCAAGTAATTCCATGCACTGATTAATCGTATGACAGCAGGATTCTACGAAAAATCAGACATCCGTCCGATTGAACGTGTTCTCTCATGGCATGATAGTGTTCTGTTGCTAAGCGCTAGGCGACAGCACACCACGCGTTCTTTTGCGTTCGATCTCTGAATCATTCGTGCACGACACAGCAGAAACACGTTGAGGGCAAACGAAGATGCGAGACAAACATGCTGTTACTATCCGGCCACGTTCCCCCTGTTGGGGGTTGGGGTGATGCAACATAGAATTCAGGTCGGCAGATGATGACGATGATGAAATTTTGCCTACTCCTTGACACTTAATCAGCGTTATCTGGAATGACGGGCCAAAGAGTTACCGCACTTGTGCAATTAATGAGCGTTATTTCAGGGTGAACGGCTGTTCGGGAATTGGATGTTGACTAATTAGAGCGGTACTTTCCAGAGTACTGTTGGTAACAGTTCGTCATAGGAATTCGTCTAGAATTGTTGTACTAATTCGTAAGACATTGAGAGTTCGTCACAATGCGTTTCACGTTTGGGACATACTTTAGGCATTACTAGGACCTCACATACAGTTATCCGAATATTCATTGCGCTTGTCTCTTGCCCTTGTCTGTAACGTTTTTTTTTCTTCTGTTGTTGCAAGTCCGTCTAGTAATATTCATCTTACGAGACCCATAAATAGCCACCGTCTCGGGGTAACTACGCTTGAAATAATAAACCACCGACGGTTGTCTTCGTCGCCGCGGCACCCGGATGGCCGGATGCAGCGTAGCCAATTTCCTGACAAGGCCTCAAATTGCAGCGCAAGGCATCGTTGTCTGTGTCGCGGCTACGACACACACATGTGTGGCGTCAATGTTTTCACTTAACATCTTCTAGGATATCGTAGACCTCGGCGAAACGGCACGCTATGCGATATCCTCCCCGGGTACGGAACGTTCTGATAGCGAGATCTTGAGTTCCAGTGTGCGCCCGGCGGGAAGTAAGCATCCCGCTGCCTAGTGGACGGTTGGGAGATTCCGATTCCGCTGTGAAGACGGTAAAATAAACAAATAATAAAATTATGGGCAGGTACTTTGCGGTGAGGCAATATGAATTGCTTTCGTGTGTCCCTGCTTATGGGACACCCTTCGCTTCCTTTCACCACGTTCGGTTCGCGTCGCCCCGAAGAAGGTCGATTCTTACCCATTCCAAGGTAAGAATTTTTATTCCTCATCCTTGTTTTGTTGCTGTGTTTGTCTTGACGGGTGCTGCCCGTCCCATTCTGGCGTTCAGAGGTGTCTGACTGGGAGATCATGCCTGGAATTTTCCACAATCTGGCCAGCAAAAGTGCATCGAGAGATTTCTTTTCCTTTGCCTATTTGTTTATCTGGTTGTGGCACTTTTCTGTGCACTTGGTAACAGCATTCCTTTTGGCCGTGGAAGCCAAACACATCCCGACAGCAACCACAGGCGAAGAGACGAAAGCAGACACAAATATATCCGACTGCAGCAGGGATGTTCACCGGGGCGTCTCTAGTATTGGGAATGGGAACAACGGAAAATAACCAACAAGCAAAGGGATCAACATCTTTGACACAGGAAAACAACACATCGATAAGAAATTGGAATAATAGGCTAAAGCGAGGATAAGGGTCCCAAGCAACCCAAAGAAGCCTTGAAAAAGACAACTTTAAATCCCGGCGACTCGACCTCCTCGGTTAAGTGTACCGGATCGGAAGGAATTGACCTCAGGAACAAGTGGAAGTGAATCTACACCGTGAAGAAGGGAAGCATAAATTGCACGTGTTTCTAGGGAGGACGTGAAGTTCGAGTTGGAAAACACGGAACATGACTAGGCAGGTCAATGGAAACGGCTGTTAGTTAACACCTCGTGACAAAAAAAAACATCCGGAGAAGCTCATTTGATTTATGGCTGTCATTATCGTACCGAGCTCAGATGTTGGTTGACCAAAGTATGTAGGGCGTGTAGAACCATTTTGGGCGTTCATTCCCAACTCCCAACGTCCAGCAGGTGCAGTATTGTTTTAGGTATCGTGGACTATTTTTTGGCAATGAGAGAAATTCCACCCGATCTCCGTTCGTTACGTACTCTTAAACAAACACACCCGGAAAGGTTTTGCACCGCCAGAGAACTTTTGGCTATCGACCTTTTTTGGCCTGATCCGTTGTACCATCCTGTGTCACGTCGGTCACGTCAAACCGTGGAATGATTTATGAACTGTAACAAATGTTGCAAAAAAAAAACACAAGAACCAATCGATACTAACTCGACTCAGAACGTGGTACACCCGGTCTCGTGCACGAAACATGGGAAGCGAAAAACGTGTCACGATACGACAGGTAGGTCACATAAAAGCGTACCGTTGTAATCTTAGTCTTACAAATCTGTGAAATAACCAGAAAATGATAACGATTTTACGAACCTTTAGCCGTGTGCGCCCCTGGATTCGGCCCTTTCCGTGCGATCAATCTTGCTCACATCTGCGAAGCGTGGAACGTTTGGGATCTCGGAGCCACATTAATCCTTTTAAAAGGACTGTCGAAAGATGTCGCCGACAGGGTGTGGTTGGTTGTAACAGTTGGCAGTGCCTCGGAACCAAAAGAAAGGCGGATGTACTTTCCATTAAACGGTTTCCGTTGGGCTTTCTCCCAGAAATCCCCTAGGATGGGCGTATGGTTCTCATTAGAGCGTTCTTCCGTTCCTACGCAATCGAACATCCTTCCCATATGCTGTCATTTTTCCACCGTTGAGCAGCCTTGACGAATTTCACTTCAAAAGAAATGCATTTTCCTGCCTTGAGCCCCCTGCATATGTTGCCGCGTCTCCCGCATAGCCATCATAAGCCACTAATTTATGGATCGCGCCACGGTACAGCTGCGTTACGGAATGTGTTCGTCACCCGTGTGCGTCTGTTCGCCCGTTCGTTGTTTGACATTGTTTTCCATCGTGCTAAGGGAAGGGGTGAGATTTTGCCGGCAAGCCACCAACCCACATTAGTGCGTTCGGGAGCGGGAGGGGGAAAAAAGAAAAATGTGTGAAACATTTTAATTTGATAGATACACTCACATACACAGTACAGTGGGATGCTCCACGACGCGAGGGATGCGAAAGAAAAGTTGTTGACTATTTGTTGACTGGCTTAATAGTGTGTCAGATTAGAGTGTGTGTGTGTGTGTGTGTGGTTTTTTCTTCTGTTCTCCCGTCCCGTATTGAACTATGCGCCGCGATGCGCTTTTTTGCGTGGGAAACGAACTAGATTACGTCAATAATAAATTGGGGTGTTTGGAGAGAAGCAAGACCGCGTATCTTGTGGGCAAAATGTAACAAAAGTCTTCCAAATCTTTAGAAGCTTTGGGGGAACATTGTGTGGAAACATTTGTTCACATTTTTTTTCCTGTGTGGAAACATTTGTTCACAATTTTTCCCTAATTCTGGCTGTGGAATGTGCGTGGAGTAGCGATTTCTAAATTTTAATTGTGTACCACATGTTTTAGAATGTTTCAAACAGGGGGAGGAATGTTTAGAAAACAATTCTGAACAGGGAGTTTTCGTACACTAATTTAATGGGATCAACACAAGTTTGTAGAAATAGATTATGACGCTAATTTATTTAGTATATTTCATTTGGTGTATTGTGTATTATTTAATGTTGAAAGATGTCTACTCTATGTTATAAACTGGTATTTGCATTTGCTGTGACCTAGGAACTCGAAAATTTGTCAAGATTTTATTTCAATCTCCTTAGGTATCTTGAAAGCAGCTTTAAAATACGCTCAAGTTCTGTGAAACTCAACTGAAATTAGATTTATTTATTAAATTAAAATCTAGAAAGTAATTTGAGATGAAACGAAGCTGGTCTATAATCTAGCTATTATCACCGGAATACATTAAATTTGATTTTAATTCACCTTCAATCTTGCGTTAGAACGATTAGCTGTAGGGATGAAACAATTACCGATAAGTACAGGTCAGCGCATTACTGGAAAAGTGCTTGCCGAACTAAAATTCTCACCCGATACTGTTTTTTTTTTCGTTCTCTCGAAAATACTCACAATTTGCAGGTTACTTCTGAGCAGTTCGTACAAATCTTCGTAAAAAAAATGCGTACGAGAACGTGAGTCGAAAATAAAGTGCAGTGTAATGCTTAGAAGCAGACACTTAATTTTTCCTTCCAGCATGTGTGGAATTCCACGAACTGTGGTGGTTGATAAACGCAGCAGAATATACGTTGTTTCTTTTGCTTCTTCGCCTCCCTCGGCGGGGTTGGTTTTGGGGTCTGCGTAATTGCAGCGGAAACCCATTTCATTTTTTGATTCGCAATCATCAGCCGGTGGTTGGAGCGGAAAGCAAACAACAGCGAACGTACAAACAAAAAATACAGTAACCCAGCAAACGAATAAATAGGCAAAAAATAGTGCTTCCATTTCGATTTTTCTACAACCCGACATGGCAACTGCGGCGGGTGCTGCTCAGCTGATTGTTTCTATGTGGGGTGGTGTTAGCTATGATGCCTGGGGTGGGTTTTTTGTTTTCGTTGTTGTCTGCGATCGTTTCACCTAGAAAACTGCTTGTTCTGATTCCCAGAATGGCTACCCCCCTCGATGTCGATTCAGCGTTGAAATCACGGTGGAACGGAAGTAACCTTGAGGTGTGTATATGTGCTGCACCCGGTGGCAGCGGCGGAACACTATTAGGGGCTGGCGGAAAGGAGTGCATCGTAATCACTTCTTGTGGCCCATTAGCGCACGGAACGGCTCCTCAAGACTGATTGCACCGGGGTGGCATACACGGGCATTAGCATGTTACGCATGTTTTCTTTCTTGTACCTTCAAAGCACCTTCCAAGACAAAGAATTCCACATGCGTATGTTTGCTTGAAGATCACTCACACGCGCACGTATGTGTGTGGTGGCATATGGGAACAGCGCATACACCTTCTCCTCATTATTACCCTTCTTTATCGGGCGAGATACCGGAACATGCTGCTGCTGCGATGCACCAACGGCGTATAGCCTACACAACAATGTGCTGTATGTATGTGATTCATCCGGGGCAACTATTTCTTGCATGGTGGTCTACCCGAACTAACGCGGAAGTGAAGAACGGTACGCCTACAAAGAGGACATAAAGAACACCTCCACAAAGGTGTCGATTGTTTGCCGGAAGGAACTGGATACGAATCTTGTGATTTTAAGGTACGCTCTGCTGGAAGTTGGAAATCACTACCGGGCGGGTTTGAGATGGATTAATTGCATTCTGATTGAAGGCATCACATCTTTGTGGACGATGTCTGCATGGACTTGATCTTTGTTCCTGTAGAACGACGCTTTGTTCAGGGTGGACTAAATGTGTACCTAATATCGTCGCTTGACGCTCACCAGAAGCTTTAAAGCTAGCTCACTAGAGAAAGACTCTTGTTGGTTAGAAAATTCTACGAAAATAATTACGAAGAAGAGAGATCTAGTTCCGCACTTCTTCTACTCTTATGGATCTCAAGAAGTCTTGGGGCCTGCGATTTCTGGCTTAACTATTTACAGAGTAGAGATTCAAATGGGTGTATTTGATAGATACAGAAGATACTTTTATCATGAAATACAATTCTTGATGCAGTAATCTGCTTGTGACCAACATAAAATTGTATGAAAAAAATGCTAAACCATGCTGCCACGCTTTGTGTCACAAAACAATAGACAGATAATCATCGTACATCCCATCCCTGAGGTCCTCCCTCACATCGCTCTCCCGCTTGAAAGCATCGCACAACACCAAGACTAAAGGATTACGCAATAAAAGTCAACTTCATTTGTGCGATCATTATCAACCCCGTACAAATTTGGTACCCGTTGCAACCCGGAACGAACGTAGATGCTTTTGGCTTCGGAGGAGTGCATTTGAAGTGTGGCCGGATGTAGAAAATGGTGGCAACAACACACAGGCAGCAAAGCCTCCAGAGAAGGGGTGTAGAGTCAGGGATGCGAATAAAGGAAAAAAAGGGGTAAACTGTGTGTGTGTGTATGTGTTGGTGCGAATGTCCTTGGACGTGTTTCCTCTTCTTTTTTTTCTCTCTAAAAAGGATTAATAAAACCATCTTCCCTATGTGTGCTTCCGGGTGTTCCGGGGGGGGAACACGGGTCTTGGTTGATTTATGCCCTGCTGCGGTCGTTTGGTATTATCGAGGCGCAGTCAATTAGGTATCACCACCCCGTGGCACCCGTCGGGCTTAGTCGAACCGTTTTGGTACAAAGCGGATAAAACCGTTTCCGTTTTTTGTTATTGCTGTTGAAGAAATTATTCCCCAAAAGGGCTGTTTTCGGTTATTATCTCCTAAGGCCAGACCGTTTCTGGCTGTCAATCCCCATGGTGTGTGTTTTTTACGATTTTTGTTTTATTTTTCCTTACTCTTTCCATCGGCCAGGGAGGGATATACATTGAATGCTTTTATTTATTAGCTTATAGGGGTGGGTTTGCTTTGTGCAAATGGACGAAAAGAAAAAGCGTTGGCTGGAAGATTATGATGTTGTATGATGTTTTACTAAAAAGCAAAATAAAAATAACGTAACGAAAACGAAAGTAAAACTAACGAATGGAAAATCATGTGAAAATGCAGGAAAACTGTACAAATTGAAAAATAATTGTTCGTATATGAATTCTTTCGGATGTTTCATTTCTTTACTAAATATTATACATAATTTCGAAGGTGCGTGTATGATGTCTATTAATTTAGGAAAGCTTTCAAGCGAACATCCTTTCCTGTACCATTTAGTTAGGTATCTGCGTTTGGCGAGGGAAGCCTACAGAATAGTTATAAACCGACTATATTTGGGTTAATTTTCTTCTCATTTGTTTATAGATAATGATGATGATGATGATATTGGCGGTTCGAAGAATAAAGCAACCCCCCCATCCTGCAGGATACCCAAAAGAGAAAACTTTATGAGAATCGAAACCCGCTGCGTACCGTAATTGCGATTGATTTCCTTTCGTGTCGTGTGGCAGTTGGCAGCCTACACGTTCGCGAGCAGGGAAATTGAAAAAGCAAGTGTTATGACTTACGCTGATAAAATTGCTCATCGGGTATAGCTGGAGGTTAATTTTGTTTCATTTTCGGACCGCGTTCCAATGCCCAATGAGGCTTGAAACTGATGTACCGCTTGCGGATGGACGTACCAGTTGCGTTTAGAAAACCATCAGGAGCCACACAAAAAGGGTTCCGCACCTTCGGAGCCCTACAAATTATTGACATAACTACCCTTTTGAACTCCGGGTTTTTGGGTGAGTGAAGGCGAAAAAGAAACACAGGAACCGGTCACGCATTGACCTGCGGAATAATATATTTATTACTTCCGAGAAGAAAGCCCATCCAGCCGTTGGAGAAGGAGATGCCTTAATATAGCCGATTTGTTGCCTTTTAGTCCTTCCAAGCCGTGTGGGGGTGATTTCTCTATTTTGTCTTTCCACTTCCGCCGTTCAATATTTTTGCTTTCGGCATGGAATGTGGGGAAGAAAATGAACCCACTGATGATGGTGTCCTCAATCCTTCCATTCCCGTAAGGTCCTGACAGCAATGGTGCTTTCATGACAGAGAACTATTCATCGTCTATCCGCGTTTTTCCTGGGGCTTTCCCCCAGAAACAAAGCCACCCATTCAAACAAACCCCATTGGTACCAGCCACGTGTTCCCGGGAAGTTTGCTTCCTTCGAAGGTCCTTCCTATTGGCAAGGTGAGCCAAGGTGAGGTGCACGTGAGAAAACGATTTAATTCCCCATCCAAGTGCAAGTGAGTCATTATTTCCCTTCACCCATCCATTTGAGTGTGGGGAATGGGGCACAGTAGGGAGGGGATTTTTCCGAAAACTGGATGATAAGGTCTTGGCATCGCTTTTTAACTGCCATTTGCCATGCCTAAGCTAGGTAGGCTACCGGATCCGGAATAGGTGATTATTTGTTCGCTTTGGTAGCAAAACACGGAAGCAGCAGAAACGGAACGCGCGGCAGAGGAAGGGTGTATCGAAAATTAATATCCACTGCAATGCTTGTACCTCCGGTTTTTAGGCCCCATGGTCACACGCGGAGTGTTTCGGTATTTTATTTGGGCTGGCCGAATGATTGGTTTGGTGATTGCCTTCCCAAAACAGTGGCAGCGATATGGGTTTTGTGATTACGGTGGATGAAATAATGTTTGGCTTGTGTGTGCGTCTTCCGGGCGGGAAGTTGAAAAGGGTTCAATGAACAATGCAATAGATAAGCCTATGATTTTTTTTTCATAAAAAGTGACCTAAGATAAAATAAGTTATTACTTCAAGCAGTATAATAAAGTGTACAGTAAATACAAATTGTTAAAAATAGATAAATGGCATAACAAATTGTAAAAAACGAAGGAAGATAATGGAAACAATGAAATAAATACATATAAAATAAATGAAATAATATGAAGATGTAGATGGTAATGGACATAAAATGGACAATAACAAATAAAACTTAAAATTGATTAAGAATGGGAATTGCGAAAAACAGCAGTAAAATGTTAAATAATGAGGAAAAGACATTAAAACATGAACCTTGAAATTGAATAAAGCTATCGTAACGCAGTTTTAAATCACTACCGTAAACTCGTTACAACCCAGTAAGTTAAAAACGAATTTCCTTGAAAAGATTACAGTTAGAAGTTTCTCTCTAATAGAAGTTTAAAGGATGCAATGATTTCCCGAAAAGCGTTTAATGTACACACACACACACATACGCACGAGATCAGGCGTTGTCCTTCCCATTTGGCTCACACATACACACACACCCCTAAGCAGCGCTCCAAAGTTTAACCGTGTTTTCTAAAAAACGGAAAATCAATTTAGAAGTTTCGTTTGTTTTTCTTTCCAGTTTTCGGCACTGTTTTCACTTCCGCTGTGTGTGTTTCTGTTTTGTTTCGTTGCTGCTCAACGGCGAATCCTGTCCGCATCCGTGCGGATAATGCAGCGCGCGCGTCCGCGATTTCCACTTCCGTTCTTGCCGAGGTTCGGATGATTTCGATTCCTCGACAACTTCCTCCACGTGCGCACAAGTTGGAAGAAATCGATTTGAAGTTTGCTTTAACGCGTTTGTATGTGTGTTTGCCTGTTGGCTTGTGTTTGGGCGGTGTTACATTGTAACTCGCTTTATCTCGAAGTCGCTTCCAGCACGCACGATTATCTTACGACTTTGCGTTTGCTCTGAAACGACTTTTCCGATCGTTTACCTTTAATCAGGAAGGGAAAGTGCCAGAACAGGACACAAAGGAAGATATCCTCGGTGTATGTGTGTTTTTGTGTACGTAAAGATGTGTGTCCTTTTTTCTGTCACACGGTAACCGGTCCCACGGTACGGATGGTTGGGAAAAACTCGGTGGAAAAGCGTGGTCGACCTCGAGCGATCTGTTTTTCGTGCCTTTTCAATCTCAAATCCATCCCGAGAAATTGGGGGGGTGGAGGGGATGGTGGTGTGCGTGTTGAGTAGATAAAGTTTAACAATACCTGTTTTGTGCCGTGTCGTCCATGGGCCCCAAAATCCCGGACCCGTGCTAAGCGTTATTTCATGTAAAAAGCCAGGGCCGGCAAAGAAAAACCAGGTAGAAGACTAGAACGCAACCGAACCAGGACGATCCATATCCGGTTTGCTGGGTGGTGTTTTTCGGAATGGTTTTCCGGTAAGAAATCGTTCGGGTCAAATGGGGGAAAGAAAGAAAAGCGTACTTCCTCGGTCCCTTTTGCGCTTATTTGCCTTTACGAGCTTTTCGCGTCGGAATCCCCCCAGCCCCCACCCGGAGAAAAAAAAGAAAGAACGCTTCCCATTTTCCACCAGTGACATATCAAAACAATCAAATCGAAAACACGAAAAACATGTTTAAGGATCAGAAACGGCAAGCGCCCGGCAAGGGAACTTTACTGTTCTTTCTTTCGCGTCGAAGGATTTTGGTTCGCTTTTCTACACCCGATGCATGCCCGGAAGTGTTTGGAACGAAAAATGCCCCGTTTGCGCCGGCCGGGCTTTCGCCAGAGCAGGAAAATCCAAAGCGAAACAAAACAGAGACTCGGAACCTAGGAAGAAAATCCCTCGGCCCCATCGTGAGGCAAAAAAGGGGAAAGCTTTATGATGGAGTTGTGGAGCGTTTTCTTTGTTCCTTTTGGGTGTGATTTTCCACCACACTAATTTCAGTGCCGGGACGGCAGGGAAATTGAGGAAAAAGCACCCCCCTTAACCGTGCAGTTTGCATCGGAAGTGGTGAAGGAATGTGGAAAACGATTTACCAAGGATTGGACAACGGACACGGACATGGACACGGGCTTAATGCGGCGTGTGTTTTGCCGGGCGTTATCTTAAAGGTGTGCGATGAACCGTGTGTTTGTGTGGGCTATCAAAAGTTATGCACGGTTACACGTAAACGGCCAGGGCCGGTTGACGCATATGAAAGGACACGAGACGCGAAACAATATACCCCTATCCGGTGGGAGACTAGCTGCTGCTTTGGAAAATGTGTGGCGAAGAAAAATGTTGTGCTTAGAGTGGAAAACGGATGGATGGATGGATGCGTAGTTGTGATAAAACACGTTAACGAACAAACGTTTCGGAAGAATGTTATCAAAATGAGAAAGAGTTTAAGAAGACAGTTCGCACTTGATTGTTGAAGAATTATTATTTTTATTATTATTGTGGCTATTAATTTTATTACAGTAAACTTAAAAACTTAAGGTTGTTTAATATAAATTCATTTTTTTATAAATATATTCTCTAACAGATTATAATAATTTTCAGAAACTAACAAAATGAATAAATAGAAAGATTAAATAAACATAAACAGAGCCTTCTGCCCTGAAAGCAGTAAAAATAAACAAAAAACAACCTCCATGTAATGAGAAAGATGTTAAACAAAAATGAGTAAAAATCTAACAAAAGATAAGGTCAATGGGAGATTAATGTTCTTCTCGTTGAATTTGCTTTCAATTTCTTCAAGAACAAGCCCGTAATTGGTTTGTGTGTATCACTTCAAAAGCTTTTGTTGCAAGATAAATAATCACTCACTGGAACTGCATTTCAAGTGTTTACAGGATAATTTACTCGGACCCTACAATGTTGCCACAAAACGAATGTGAACCTGGAAGCTTGATTTGGGGTGGAAAATTTGCAATTTTTCTTCGCCAAACCTTCGATAACTCAATAAATCATCGACCGCTGTGCTGCGTTGATGTTTGCTGGTTTGTGGTGTTCGAGTCTTCTTTGTTGGGTTAGACATAACGCGTATAAATTTCATTAGACCAAGGACAAACAGTACACAAACGGGTATTGGGTTTTAGTTTCAGGTAGCTGTTGGAGTTGGGAAGTTGGGAACATAGAAAGGAATCGTCCCATTCGCTCGCATTTGCTTCATCGTCCTGAAGCGTGACAAATGAGCTGTTATCAACGAACATCCTTTTTTGGCAGGTTTTTTTTCTTATGGTGAGATCGTATCGGGAGCCAAAAAAAAAGGACAATAAAGGACAATCTGAGTGGTAAGGGCAGGAAAACAAGCGATACTGGAAAAGGTTTACTGGTTGAAGAAAAATTAATTGATATCTTTACTTTCGTACCTTTCCGCGTCGAAGAAGGTGTTCCATCGGAGCAGTAAGTTATTCCCCGTTGGCATTTTGTCCTTCTCCGGGGTTGTTTTGTGTGCTTGTTTCTGTATTTTGGGTCACCACTGTCAGAGATGCCTTCTTCAGTCTTCAATTTGCGTTTTTATGTTGTTGTTGATCTTCAACAAGATCGTTTGCTTTTTAACAAATAAAATTTGAGAAACGAAAAAAAAAATCTTACTGTAGGAGATACTTTTTACGCATTCTTGTGGCCAGGGTGAGCTTAAGGACACGTCAAGCCTTTTTTCTTTCCTCCTCATCAAAAAAACGAAGCTTGATTTGAAGAAGAATTTCTAGTTTTTTTCTTAATGTTTGATTGTTCGTCTTGGTTTCTATCCTTGCAACCGGTTCCATAGACTTTTATTCCCATTCCCACCGGTTCTGATTGGGACGGTGTTCCTGCGTGGTCCTTCGTTGCGTGCGTAGTGTGGAAGCCTTACAGGAACCCATCTCGGACAAGGGACGGCTCGGGGGTAAGGGTTGTTTACGAACTTACCCACATCGTCCTTACACGCTTTCCTTATTTCGTCCTGATTTCACTTTGTTTCCCAAACAAAATGATCCGATATTAAAATGTCTTTCAACGACCACTGGCCATAATGGGCCATCGGGCTATCAGGCTTTAGGGAAGCGACCGAAAGATGCAGTAAAGAAGAAGTGAAATCGAAAAAAACGAAACGGCTCCTTTACCCATCGGGGTGTCTCCCTGGGTTGGGTCCTGGTCGAACATTTGAGAGCAAACAAATATACAGCAACAACACAGAAGAGAAAAAAAAATCACTAAAACAAAAACGGAAAATTCCAACTTGTTAAAATGGAA
>AXCM01006091.1:0-19054 GCA_000473375.1 Anopheles culicifacies
AATATTTGAGATAGAATTCCAAAGATAAATACACGAAATCTTCTTTTTGCGAACTTCATGGTAAATAGCTTGTTTTTCAAATAGTGATGAACTATAAAAAGGAAGAATACTTTTACTTGTATCTAAATTGTGTATTTCAAATATTTTAAAGAGCATTTTTCTGTATGACTACCTTTTCCATTTACATTTTATACATTTTGTGCCAAGAAAATTTGCTTTCTACCGTACACTCGTAATTTACAATATCAACTTAAGATACAGAAGTACAGCGAGAAAGAGACAAAACGGTGAAAACTTTCCAACTGATGCCTGCAATAATAAATCACAACTGTATTTTTCTTCGCTCCTTGATAAAAGACATCACATTAACACCTCTCCGCGTGGAATGAAGATAACTGAGCGGTGTGCTGCGAGCATTCATGCCGGCGTACCATCAGCACACACCGAAGTAGCTTACTTCCGAGAACAGTGGAAGCTGTAAAAACATTGTTATCTATGAATAATCCTCACACCTGCACCAAAACACTCCAACTTTTCCCTGCCAAGACGCGCGTAACACCCTTCTCCGCACACGTCTCACAGCTTTGCACAGAAAAAGCAAATTACAGACCTACAAAGTCAAATATCATTTCGATTACATCGAGCGAACCCTGGTGGGGTGGTGTACCGGTTGACGTCGCCCATTAAGCGTTCTGCCCTTTTTTGCGGGGGAGAGGCGAGGTGGAAAAAGGCCACCCATTTGCACAAATCCCCGGTGCCCGTTCAAACAGCACGTTGCGTTGATGGGGCCTCAACACCGGTGTGTGTGTGTGTGTCGGCTAAACTGCCAGCTTATAATGACAGCATTATTATTCAACGTTTTAACCTTTATTGCCTGGCAGGAAAAAGCTTCCGATGGAAATTCGGCGCACAGCGGACGGGCTTGGTAAAATTGACGTGCAAAATAAACATTGTGCTTAACACGGCCATCCACGCGGTGCGGTGAGTGTGCCCCGTCCCGCGCGTCAAGAGGTGATGGTTCTTCGCGCATCAAAAACAATCAAAATTTTAATGCTTTCCTATCCTACTTATCTGCGTGGGTTTGAGCGGCTGTATGCATGGCTACCCGGTTGGGTCGTATACACCTTGAGCGGCCTGAAACTGGGAAAAGAAAAGTCGTTCCCTCACAAACCACCCACGTGACGCGGTGGGAAAACACATAAAACGGGGATAGAAGGCACAAAAAGGAGCCACCGCGTACCCACTCTGCATACCGACGGGCGCCCGCTGTCAGGTGCTAATGCGATAATTCTCATGCCATTAAATTTTATTTCCAGATACTTTTTCCAATTTTACACTAAATTTACTCAAACAAATATTTAATCATGCTTGTGTGTGATGTACTTGGTGGCTTGCCGGGGGGAGAGATATAACGCTTCCACCCGGGACGCTCTTTGCGCACCGATCGAAAAGTTCACATGCTCACTGTGGATAGGTATCCACCTGGGACGTGTTGGGATTTTTCTTCAAGATACATTTTTCTTTCACCGGCACCGGCCGCGTCCGTACGTGCCATGGTGAAAACTTTGTCTGTAGCACGTTAAAAGACGATGCATATGCTACATGCCACCAACATTCCATAATTTTTGAGCACACTGCCGTTATTGGCTACGTTCAGCGACGGATACAGGGAAAGTCAAAGTCGCCGCGTGGAAGGGATAAAACAGTGAACAGGGAAGCAGCTTTAGTATTCCATCCGGAGCATCTCATGAACGCTTCCAAGCTTATCATGAAGCGTCCGGAGTGGTTAACTAAGCCACGAAAGCGTTTGCAGAGCGTTTTTTTTTTCTTGCAGTGTGGATAAGTCCATATTCTGAAGTGCAACTGAGGTTCAGAAGATGCGCTTTAGGTACTGCGGTTGCAGGCGTTATGGAGCCATGTTCCTGCCTCGTTGGTGATGTGTTTACGCTAGGCGTTAAATAAATAACGTCTCAATAGATAGGCTAGGAAAGTACACAAAGTTAAAGGTGGGTAGAACGCTTAGGAAGTTGCACAGGTCTTGGAAGAAGCTATAAAATTTAACATTGTAGCAAGAACCGCCTGACTGCAGTATTGTGTTCAAAGTAGAGCGAAGTATAGATAGCGAAAAGAATGTTGATAAAATTTAAAAAATAGAAAACATTTTACATTGAGTCGAAGGAAGTTATCAAAATGGCCGTAATTAATAAAATATTCTGTAAAAAAATAATTCCTACCGTTACACATTTTTGGCACCGCCTGTTTATTCTTCTGAAGGTTACAGCTCATAGTAAAGCACATACGGCTACAAACGATAAACCTTCCTACACAGCAGATGTTGCAGGACAGTTCTCCCTTTCCGCACATTCAGCCCAACGTCAATTTGCGGCCGGAAACAATGTGCTGTATGGCTTTTATTTATTTTGCACATTTTCTACAAATTACTCAATGGCGTTGAATTTTGCGGCCACAAGTGATGGAACGTCCCTTCCCGTCAATGCGCAACACACATCCTATGCCCACCGAGCGTCTCTTTGACACGACGAGATAGTCGCTGCATATGTAAAGCCTCGTTTGCTAGCGGTGTAGTAAACGCCCATGTGGAGGACTCGTCGGAAACGACAACCCATGTTGAGGTTCTTCCGGTCTGTACCGCATGGCCACACCACCGCTAGCGCACAACAACGCGGCGGATGGTAAAGTGTGAAATGCTCGGGAAAAGTTTTCCTTTTTCCACGATCCATAAAATGGCTGCCGGGCTAGCGGTGGAATCTCGGGCGGGCGGCAGGCTCTGCAAAACGTGGGTTCATTGTTTGCCGGATATGGGGTTTGCTTGCCTTTTATGAAGGCTTGGCAGTTTATTTTTCGTGTTTGTGTGTGTTTTTTTGTTCACAACAGACAAGATGACAAGAATGAAGGTGTTGATGCCTGAAAAAGTACACACTTTGTTTTTTCGATGGTACCACGAACACATTCCGACGAGGTGATGAGCGAGCGTGAACCAATCGGAAGGCGGTAAAATGATAGCCACGAAAAATAACTGGACCCGCACCGTGGAGAAGTAAAACACCATCTCGGTAAGCTCGGTGTCCAGTTGGGGAGTTGGTTTATGCTTTGAAGACGTGTCGATTGCTTGCCTTTGTCTTGTACCGGGATCGTGTAAGAAGAAACACCTACGACTGCAATTTTCAAACGCTGTTCTTCGTAGTCTCGCTTGTCCACTCCCTGTCAAGGGTTTGGGGTGTCAGAAGGTAAAGAATTTTATAGTATTTTATTGCCACTGGGAGCGGTCAGTGGAATTCTTTCTATATTTTTATTCCATCTTGCAAGCGCGATTCCGCCCCTAGAACCCTGATACCCATGAAGACCTGTGGCGTGTCCGATGTCGGCTTCGAAAGACAGCTTGAGATTTTTATTGGCCATCGCCATCACAATGTTCTGAGGAACTGTTCCTCGGTGAGGGGGGCGAATGATGGCAGAGACAGGTTCTTAAAAGAAAAAACCGGACCGGAACGGGTGATGGAAGAGTTATTCGGTGCCCGTGCGAGCATAAATCAGGTCCGGGCAGTCTTATTTGATAAGAAAGCTGCCCAACCTAGAAACAGCTTGGGACACGTTCCGGTTACGCCACGGCGTTCGCTGGAATGTGATATTTCCTGTGAGCAATTGGAAAATGGGTGAGGCAAACATTTATTTACTGCTGAACGATGTGTGTATAAATCTCGCCAAAAGGTGAGCGATGCGTAGCGGCGGAAGCAGCACACTTAGTGTTGTAAGTTATTGAATGACATTTATGGTCAATATTGGAGAGAATCATAAATTTGGCAGTTGAAGACATTTGCTTTTTTATTCTTTTATTGAGAAACAGCTAATCTGACACTAAGATAAGGATAAATTAAGCTCTCTCAAACCGTTCTTTAAATACAAAAAATGGATTTTACTCATTCGCATTTGACAACTGACACAAATCCACAATGGTCTGGCTGGTAAATTGGCGAACAATGGCGTGCCTCCAACCCGTATTCAATTAAGACAAACCCACATACGAGTTAATAAAAATCGAGTAGAAAATCGTTTATCAGCACTTTCGATGCGCGGAAAATCATTTAATTAGCTACCAAAACTTTTCACATTACTCAACCCATCATCCAAACGTCTCGTCTTCAAGAAATCCAACCGGGTTATTTCGAGAAGCGATAAGCACCGAGCGAGTATAAGAAGTTCGATATCATGCAAACATCAAACGCACTCTTCTGTACAACGCAACCCCGGGTTTAAACGGGATGCGAAGAAGAAAGCACCAGCAGATAGAACTTTGCCTGGGCTGCAAAGCAATAACTCATGAAAACCCAGCCTTTTCATTAAGCACGAGAGCGAACCGTTGATAAATGATGGCGCGACGTTTCCGAGGGTTCTTTTCTTGTTTGGCAAAGCCGTTTCGTCGCTCCGCTCGATGCCAAACCCTCGGCGGAGGCGTGTGGTGTCTCGCAAGATCTCTTACCGCTGTTTGCCGCTGCTGAGTCGCGAATTTATTTGCGCAGATTTTCAATTATCACCTGTCACAATTCCCAATCTCTTTATCAATCACCTTGCGAATCACACGAACGAAACTGGAAGAAGGCGAAACAGTGGAACGAGGTACATCGTAATGGTGCTTCGAAGCCTATCCCGGAACGGATAGAGTTCTCTCCTGGGGTGTGTGTGTGCTGTAACACTTCACATTCCATCCTGTGCCTCTGTACACACGCGCTCTGGTTCTGCTACATTAGAAAGCCGTGGATTTTGCTGGAGCTTTAAGCGGATAATAACAATGGTCGTTGAGTTCAAGCCGCTTGACGTTTTGGGGCGGGTAGATCAACAGTTCCAAAAAAGGGTCTTTTACGGGAGGGCAGCACAGCTAACCTGCCGAATCGCATCCCGAATTGAACGAATCTGATTCATGCTTTTTATTTGCATTTACCGATCCAATGAATATTTCATCGCTTCCGATTTGTGATGATTACGATTTATTTGCGCACGGTCGCACCGTACGGATGTTTCGCTTTCGTCAACCAGGACCACGAGTGCTAGAGCCCTGGGTAAACGTACAAATGGCCTATAATGGATGGGTCTGTGTCGGGTGACGACGTGGGACCCAAAAAAAAAGGAAAACAAGTATACAAGTGCTCCAAACCGTTCTGGCAGCAGTTTTGTGGGAACGATACGTTTGGAAAATTGAACCACCTGGGGAGGGGAGAAGACGGCTGTATCATGGTACGCTTGGGGAATTGGTGAAAAGAGTTACCATCAACAAGCAGTAGAAGGAGATGATATGCAATCAAAACATCATCATCACCGGTACCATCTCGATGGCGTCCTTTTTCCCCCCGCGCTCGACAGCGTGAGGTTTCTATTTTATTTTATTTCGTCAACTAACCTTTATGGCAGGATCATCAGATTGACGAATCCCGAATGACAAATTGAAAACCAGTGAGCTATGTGTGACAAAAATTGATTGAAATACAATGCATAGCGTAAATGATTGCTTCGGAATTTATTTTGAGTTTTTTTCATGTAAATTTTATTAAATATCGAAATATTGCAGACTACATGTTAACTGTCAAATTTATATTTCATGAAAACTCACGTCAATTATTCCTTAAATTAGTTTAAGTAAAAAGAGAATATGTTTTTAGAAGTTAAATATTCTTCGATTGGAATAAAGATCAACTAGATATTAATTCATTTAAAATTTATTGAATTCCTTAAGATCTAATTTTGCTCTAGCTCAATTTGGGCTGAACATGCCTTCTCTGCCCATGTGGAATGTCTAACAAGACTTTGCGGACTGGGTAGTTCGGTGTCATTCTCATGACGTGACCAACACATCGGAGCCTGGCGAGTCAAATTCGCTGCACGATGGTGAGATCATCGTACAGCTCGTAGAGCTCGTCATTGCAGCGGCTCCTCGATAGTCCTTCCAGACATACGAGGCCAAAAATGTTTCTGAAAATTTTCAAGACATTTTGCAATCTTATAATTCTCCTTTATTTTTTATTACACAGTTCTGGATAGCCATTACCATTTACTGCTAAAAGACCCCAATACGAGATCCTCTGTGTGCAAGTCTTAAGCACAAACCCAGAAGTAGGGAGCTACTTTAACAATGTTAAACTTAACGATAAATACATATCTATCATTAAACACAAACGGAAATATCTCAAGCTAATCTTGTAAAAAAGCCGTGTAAGAAGTTTAAAGCTTCAATATCAAAATAGCAAAACAGTAAGTGTCTTGTTATTTATCATGTGCAACTTGCAGTACACGGGCCCTATTCGAAGCTGAAAGACCTTTAAAGTGGCTAACGAAGTAATGAGGAGTACTTTACTAGTAATCAGGACTATTAGCAGACCTTTCTAATGCAAATTGACTCAGATGAAGATTCTCATATGTAGTCCAGCTTGCCAATCAACATGAGTGTGATGTAAAATGTGTAATATTTCGTAGCCACAACGAAGCATGTCCGAGTCATTGGGTTGGACAAGGTTTCCAAAACATAATTCTATCATTGAAGTGAATAAGAAACCTTTTAGATTGCAACAAACAGAATCTCATCTTTATTTTTATTAAAGTTTTCTTAAATTAATTTAATTAAACACTGTACTTCGATTTCATTAAATATCGTTTTTTTTTCAAATTTATTTTAATATTTTCAAAATTTACGAGCATAGAATACTTTCTATAGCGTTGAGCTGACGATAAATTTTTTGTTAAACATGGGCTTCCGTTTGCCTCCGGCTATATGAATGCGTTTCAGAAAAAAAACTTTCGTTAAGTTTGCCACATTGCACACTATCGAATCGCCAAATTGAAAGCTTTTTGTCAAGCACATGAGTTTCGTAATAGTCCTCAGTTTTGATACCGTTCATGTGGAATGGAATATAGCAGAGCCCAGCGTAAATTAAAGAAATCCTCAATTTTATAATAAGTTTATCCTTAAAACTTACACTCAATTTTACGACCGCAGTTGAGGGGATTTGGCAAACAAAAAAGGCTGAAAACACTTAATCCTTCGTTCAAACTTGCAACAACACATTAACTTTGCAAATCTGCCCAATCTGCCCTTCATTTTATTACCAACAAATAAAACATCGCACTCAGCACAAATGATCCAGCTGCAGCTGATTTTCCTTGCAGCCATTCTCGTCTAAAGTAATTGGATACTACTGCCCAACTACTGCAAGTGTTCCACTGGATATCGGTAGCTACCTCTGGGGAGCAGCATTTGCAAGGAAAAACACAAATAAATCCATGCAATTTATCGATTGCGTTAAGCAACCAGCTGGCTCGCTTAAATCCGCATCCAAGCGAGAAGCTTTGGCTCGATTTTCCTTCTGCTGGTGCCGTATAAAACTGAAAGTATTTCGCTTACTAAGCAGGAACGCACCGTTCTCGAGCCGAGAGCGCGTGTGCTTTGAGTGAAGAAAAAGGAAAATCGTAATCGGGCAAACCACTAATACATAAAACCTCAACCGATTCGCTAGTCACTTACCGACCGTTCGGTAGCAGCTGAATGAGCTCAGCTGCTCGGTGGACCGCGACGACGAAGGCAACCGGATGTCCGGGTATTGGAGCCCGAGCACCGTATCGAATGAGCATAAAACCGGCAACCGGATGAAGTTGCGCCACGGCCAGATAATGGAAAGCGATAAATCTCTAATTTCGTGTAATGGCAGAACCCTAAGAAGGCAACCGATGAGGTGTCCTTTGGAGGTATAAGACGCTGGTTGCAAGGTACCCGGTGCCACCACCCATTCTAATTCTCTTCCGGGGAAGGATTATGCTGGGAAACGATTGAATTCGTGCTTTCCGGTTTGCTGACAGCTTCACGTAATATTAGTCATTTGCTGTAACTGATCCCGGCAACCGGCAACGGGGGGGCGAGTTTAAAAGCGAGAATGCATCAAGGATTTGCTCTGGAAAACGTTTCTAAAATCAGTGAAAAATCGATTGCCGCGTGTGCTGCATCATAAAACTTGCCGTACGGTGCAGTATTTAAAATGCGTTTCTTCAAACGAAACAGAACACGGACATTGAATGCAAAGTAGCTTGTCGCACCACGTAACGGTTCGGGTGTAGTATCCTTTCCATCAACATCAAACGATGCGAAGCGATTACGTGTCTTTCTGCGTCTTCTACGATGCCCGGCGTGTCCACTGTTCCATCAGTCAGCAACGACCGAACGACGGAACGGGCACTCAAGGAAGACGGACAGCCCGGAAATACTTTACAGTTTTGGGAAAACCGGATGGAGATGGCAGAAAAGGGAAAGGTTCACCGCCATCGTCTTCGGTCTTCCTTTAAAACACAAAAAAAAACGATACTTAAACGTGAGAATATACTTGCATCCAAGTTCTCGTACGGGTTTGAGTAAAACAGCTGAAAGAGAATAGCCAAGACGAGGAGTTTTCCTCCTGGTGCTTGTGGTGTAGGTTGGGAAAACTATTTTATTTATATTCCGCCCGTATGCTGTATTGCAACGAAAGTTCTTGCAACGGGGTTGCGGTGCCGGAACGGACTCACAGCAGTCAAACTTCGTGTGGAAAATGTGAATCATACACGGATTGAATTCTTTACCCGGAATTGTTCCGACCTCGTTGTATCGTGAGCACACACTGCACACTTTTTGTACAACGGGAGCAAAGAGTGTGTGTGTGAAAGAGTAATAATGGGAAAGAAAGCACACACACACGCCCCAAGTCGCTTCTTTCTGCATCGTTATTTCAATTTCATTCTCTTGTCAAACTCAAACATCAACTTTTTCTCCGGTATCAAGTTTTATCGCCCACCCAACCATCACACGCTTTCCTCACACATTCAAGCGCATGGAACGAAAATGGAGGAAAAATCGGTGGTGAAAGTTTTGCCGCTTTCGCATCGCTGAAGAGTTGCTGAGCACGCATTAGTTTAATATCATTTTAAGAACCGAAGAATCGGTAGTTCGCGCGAATACGCCCGGGAAAAGCTTTCAAAGCGAATGAGTTTTCCCTTTGGGTTTGCAACTACTCGTCCGAGTGCATCCTTGCTGAAAGGGGTTTGTTGGCTGCCTACTGGTAGTGTGAATAATTTATGCAGGACAAAATCAATCATAGGAGTAGTTCGTTTCATTTGGGAGGCAATTTCGGCACGGAATGATAGCTGTCGATCATTTCATTGTTTTTATTAAATTAATTTAAAAATTCATATTTAAAAGTGAAACTTTATTAAATAACCGGTAATGTCAATTACCAGAAATTGAGTTCAAAATGATCCAATTTACAATGGATTGTATGTTACACCATCCGCTCAGAGTTAGCTGTTCCATGGAAATGATTTCATCAGTTAACTGCCAAAGCCAAGGATAACATCACAGTAGCATGTTACATACCTTAAGCAGGAAGCTTCCTAATTCCTGTCATACATACATTCCCAGAGTGTGTTGAATGTACCAGCAGCACCGTCAGGCGGAGGCGGCAAAGCTATACATAGTTGGGTACCAATTAGATCTACCATCATATGCAGATTTCCTAATCATAGGCAACCATCAGAGGCACACCCGGGGTACAAACGGGAAGGAGCTTTTGATCACAAAAGCTAGGGCACATCATGCGAGTGAGCTACTGCAGTACAATGAAATTCATAAAAATTCAAATGAAATTTGCATCAAATTTCACACTGGCTTGTTTTGGCATTTTTTCCCCCCAACGTGATGTACTGCCGTCGGGTGTATCGGGTGAGTGTGCACGTGTGCTGCCGTTGACAATGTTTGCGTTTCCCGGAGGACCCCCGGGAACCAGAACATCCACTGGAGTGTAATGTGTAACGGAGCTTGTCATTCACGCAAATAAACGGCTTAACGTTGGCCCGTACATTGTATGCTGGAAACATCGCCATCCTTGCACACACACACTCACGACCGTAAGAAAGCAGGAACCAAGCTGTCATAGAGGAACACATCTGTCTTGTTGATGCGATGTTGTATTTATGCATAGTTGAACTTTATGCGCTTAATTTAGAACATATTTTTGGGCTTGTAACATATCCGTGCCATTTAATATGAAAATTTTGAAGATGTATAAATAGAATACAGCTATAAATCATAATCTTAGCTTTAATAAACTCACTTCAACTTTAAAGTGAATCTTATTCTATGTTTAAGTTGACAAAATTAAGTAAATATATTCATAAAATCTTCTGTTTATTCTAATTTTGACAAAAGGCACCGTAATTCCTATTTTTAAAACAATGCTTTGATTAAAGATTTAAACCATAATTACATTATACGTAACATGTACAAGCCTCTCATGGCTAGCGATCCTCTCCACCGTGATGGATATAACGGGCATTCCCCTAGGCACTGAATCCTTCACTAACGCAAACAAGAATGTAGACGCAAAAGCCGAGCATACCCAGACTACCCCGGTCGGTAGATTGCGTAAATATGAATTATGTCCCTCGGAGGCTTTACCCGTGTGTTACGGTGCCACCTTACACACCGGAGACACGTGGTGTCTATGTCTATGGCAAGTTTTTCCTTCCAGCGATCTGTCATGCGTATCCACGGCCGGGTGGCGGCGGGCTGCGATACTTCTAAAAGGATGGAATTTTCGGGGCAAAGAATATTGTTTTGATGTTGGCTCAGCAAGGACATCTACGGCTGGTACAGCCGCTAAGCCGCACCCGCCCCATTGGTCCAGTCTTTACGTTCGGATGAGTGAATGTATTTCAAATTCTAACTTTTAACGCGTCAACGAGATGAAAAGCCAAATGACACACAAAAAAGGCGAGAGATAGAGAGCTAAGAGTCACAAAACATGGTCGTAAAAGAAATGTACAGATACTCTTTTGAAGCATATAAATCTCGTCCTAACAAAGCCTGCCGGATTTTCATCCATTTGCTTGATGTCGCCTGTGAGGATGTGACACACTGACGTAAGTAGGCAGCAGTTTTTTTTTGTTCCTGTCTTGCACACACAGAGTTCACAAAACGATACAAATCTACCTCCCGGTTAGTGATGAAAGGTGCAGGAGTACTTGTGTCATCCATTCCCCATCCACCTCGGCAGCAAGCGCAAACGTGTGCGAAAGTAAAAATCTTCCCAGCGGCCAACACGGTAATGGCACGAACCGAAGAATTCGGTACCCTGGCCAGTGTATAGCGTAATCCCCTTTTTGCAAGGATTTTAATTTTTGTCCACAGCTCAACGCTGTGTATTTGCTGTTTTTAATAGAAATGCAACCAAGTGACGGTGTGTGTGTGTCTGTGTTTTGGCATACGCAAGAGCAAACCGGCGAAATAAGAACCGACAGATTACGAGCCGGACGGAAGCTTACCGTGTCCGGGGACTATTGAGAGACGAATTTTACAGTTACTGGGCCGGTACCGGTACCAGACTGAGTCACCAACCTTCCTGAGGTCGAAGATCTTCATCCCAAAAACCAAGGTATTAGAGGAGCAACCAACCGAATTGCCGTATGCCACACCGCCTGCAGACACCTTCCTGTCCGAGTGTCCGACGATGATGGGGCGTGTTTAAAATTTAATACCTTGGTCGTAAAACGTTGCGTTTAAAATGTTTGGTGGTCAACGGGTGGTGTATGTACGGTTGTTTGATAAATCGTGACGCAGACAAAACACTGGACCTGCCCGGATTTGTAGCTGCAAGATGAAGATAGCCGCAACTGACTGAAGTTGATAAAATGGTATGACAGTGCATTAAACTTTTGGCTGACATAAGCTGACGGCTGGGGAATGTGTCAATGTGTTTGCTCTAGGGTTTAGACCAAAGCCAGTACCAAAGGAAGACATTTGCTCTTAGACGTTCTAACGTATTTTCTTCGCAAAATGTACATGAATAGCATGTCTCCCATTTTTATTTTTACACCTCAAGGAAAACAATAAAATTTCCCAATGGGAATTAAAACCAGCAAACCATCAAACTGTAATGGAAAAAGTTAAAAGAACCAATTCCAAACCAGCAATCGTCACCGTGCGGTGCACGGGACAGATTGTCAATCTTATTTAATTGCTGCACGAAAACGATCATTCTCTCCAACAGGGCCGCGCGTACAACACGTTGAACCCATTTCGTTTTCTTGCGTTGTTTTCACACATCAAATCCTTCCTGGCACGGTACACACTATCGCTGGACATAAATTTTCAATAAATTTCACATCTCCAGCAGTTCGTGCCAGCCGTGCCCGTTACGCAGCCGAACATTATCCAGATAACAACCTAATATTTCCAACCCATTTCACTTCAAAACCAGCGACACATCAACCGACGCTGGTGATGATGGTGGTAAGGCACGGAGTGTGCCCGGTGAACATGCAGCCATGTCCCAGAGACTGTGTCCTGGAAGGCATTTTCCTTCCCAATGCACAACCCGCAGCAATGGTTGGGATGTTCGAGAGGGTGGGTAGGGGTGGTGGTATGCCATAACTTGTTTCCGGCTACAAATGGAGTGTAAACAAAAACACTTCACCAGTAAAGGATACTCCTACTTCTCCATCGTCCTTACAGCCGCTTTACAGCAATCGGCAACCCCAACGATGCAACGATACTGTATAGCGAGACGGTCGACAAACTCCCAAAGGATACAGGGAGCTTTTTCCTGTTGATGCTTTCTGGACGGAGCTTTGCGTGTCGGCTTTTCCCGGCGACAAAATGGTGCCGGTGCTATACGTGCGCACCTTTACAAACATTCCCGTACCGTGTGGTGAGGGTCTTCCCGCACAGCAGGACGCTTCCGGGTACGCTACTTCAGACGATTCGATTTCTTCCTAATGGCCTATAATATCACAATCAATTGCAGTAAATACCGCACCGGTAGTAACGTGGGCAAAGGACCAAAAAAAAAACGGGAGAAAAAAGAGAAAAAAAACCTTGAATATACCGGGAAGTGGTGGTAAAACGTGTCGCAAACCATCCCCAACACGCAGATCGAAGTGAAACGTTGTGCTTTTTTATTTTTCCCCCCTTCTGCACACTCCATGGATGCCGGTCTGGGAGAACGTACCACCGCCGCTAGATGGTACGTGACTTTTACGCGAACATGGAAATTTGCGCGACAATTCCATCCAATTCTAAACTTTTGTACAAACAAAGCTGCGTTGCATCGCTCCGAACCTGATCGAACGTTTTGGGAGCTCTGTTTGGAGCTGGAACAGGCACATTTGCGTCGTCGATTTTATGTGCCGTTGCTAAAGGGGGTGTTTTGGGGTGGGTTGGTTTGAGGGTAAAATCGTGTCCAAACACCGGCACTATCAATCTTTGTTTACGTCGTGTCGTACACGTCCCGGTATCATCATCATTGTCATTGTCGCATCATGACGATGGGAGAAAATAGTTGGAGTTGGGTAATTTTTGGGAAGCGTTCCAGTTTCCCCATTGCATGATTGAATGAAATAATCGTTTCAGTGTGTAGCTTTTGTGTATTTCGCCTTCCGTAATGTTGATAGGATACAGTTTCTTGATTTATGCAAGATATTCATACATTGAGGTGGTCTAGTTTCAAGTGAATGATTCATGCAAGCTTGACTGATTCTTTCATCATCTTGAGAATTTTACGGAAGATCTAGTGGATTTTCATATTTCTAACAATGGGTTCTTCTGTTAATGCATTTCAACATAATTGTAAAAATTTATCCTAAGACCTGAAAAGACTGGGACTGAAAACAAAAACCTCCTTCCAGAAATCCAAACAGGAAATCCGGTCAACATTTTATAGGAAAGTCGTACACATTCTGAATTTCGCCATGAAGCAAAGCCATGTTACGGTGCCCGAGGTTATTTTGTAGCTAGCAACAACCAAAAAATTAAAACCATTGGATACATACTGATGGCCTTCTATACCGTACGTGCCATAAGCTATCGAAAACAGGTGCCAAACTACCATCATCGGGTACGTTCCCAATCAGAAACACCTTCCGGTAAAGCCGTGGCAGGATTATCCCTAGACACTGGGACGCTCGCCGAAGGATCACTGTTGTGTTCGATTGTCCTCGGGCGTTTTAATTCCAATGTGCGATATTTTGGGTATAATACACAAAAAAAAGAGATCCTACCGTCCCTGTGCACGACAGTGTAGAGAATATCTTGTTTCGTTGTTTTAGTAGTAGAAGGTACAATCCCTAGGATCATTGTGCGATTTATATATATGTACATACATGTGGGTATGCTCGGCTCGTTCAGCTGCACTCTCCGTTGCAGCTTGTACGGATGCGGCGTGTGAATTATTGAAACACATCGTGTTTATTTTATTAACGTTCTGTACTGTCATGACTTTCTTCAGGGTGCTGAGAAGCGAAACGATGAGGCTGTTTGGTCATCGAGTGCAACGTTATAGCTCTGGTTGAGGTAGAGCACTGCGTACAGTGCAAATCGAGTCTTTTGTCAGCCTTTTGGTATGCTCGGCCTTGCTTCCATTTCGTTGGGGATTTATGCATGCATGGGAGAATAAACGAAAATTCAAATACATGCATAAAAGCGTATCGTGTATTAAATTTATCGATTGGTTTAGGTGCGATATACCTAACGTCATCACTTATTCACAATCAAAATTATCGAATAACTCTATAAAAAAGTTGTTAACTAAAGAGTTAAGATATAATTTGTAATATTGGAACGGAGAAATTGTTAAAAACTAATAATACATTCAATACCAATGTTTCGAAAGCTTTTCTTAATTTATGATCTTTAAATATTGTTAGACAAGCATGAATCGATTTTAAAACAGAGGCACAGATTTCCGAAAAGCATTATTTAGTTTAAAAATTAATTATGAACCAAACAAGTAATCATAATTTACTTAATTTTTGGTTTAACATTATCAAATATTAGTATACCTAATAGCTGTTGTGACTAGAGTTGGGTCGTGAGCGAAAGAGCTACCTCAAACGCTCCGTCCACCTAACTGAGCAAGCCCAGTGCGCTCCGTATTTGGAAGCAGGTAGCTCTTCATTATGTGACTAGCACTCTAGAGAGTACTGTACTGTTGCTGGCGATCCTTGAAATTAATACGAGGAACGCTCTTTCAGAAGTGTTAAATATTATCATATAAGTCATAAATAGGATTAAATAATTTAAATTACTATTTTGT
This sequence comes from Anopheles culicifacies, assembly GCA_000473375.1. Lineage (NCBI taxonomy): Eukaryota > Metazoa > Arthropoda > Insecta > Diptera > Culicidae > Anopheles > Anopheles culicifacies. Next base: position 15,117 of record AXCM01006091.1, read on the forward strand.
TAGATATAGGCAGCAATTAAAACAAAATGTAATTGAAAACAATTTACCAATTGCATGTAAGTCTTAAAATTAATAAAAAAACAAAAAAATTTTTTTTCTTATTTTACTCTTTGGAGCGCTATTGTTAGCGATTTTCGTACGGTGCGGAGCTACCTCACGCTCATCGCTCATCGAGGAGAGCGTGAGCGGTTCTTTAAAAAAAAAAACTACTTGACCCAACACTAGTTGTGACCACATCCTGAGTGAAGTGCTCAATTGATGAAGGTGAGGATATTTTGCTTTTTCTGTAAGGCGGTGTGCATCTCTTTTGGAAGAGACTTACTTGTGATCTATCTTCATCTAGAGCCTTTTGCTGATGAGGTTTTATCGTATGATATCTTTTTTTGTGGAGTCTTAGTAAAAACGCTCTTGCTTGAGCTGCCTAATTTTTCAACATCATTGAGAGACCCCTCAGTTTGAGTTAACCTTACTTGCTGCTAGTAATAAACATTTATTTATTACGTTGGTATCTCCTCTTCCATTCGTAATTAAGACGCTAACTCATATTGGTGATGAGCATGTGAGGCCCTGTTTCACTGATTGTCCAACACCACTCCCAATACAATAGAATTAAACATTTACGATAAATTTGAATTTTGCCCTTAAACACGTTACTTTCAAAGGAAAACTTTACTAAATGCCAAAAGTACGAACAACTTTTTTTCTTTTGTACCTTTAATCCATTCCTAGATCTTTGCACTTTAGGTCGGCCTAATTTAATTGACATTTTTTTCAACCCAGTGTTATACAAGACCCTCTTTTCAATTTATTCCAAAACGAAGAGCAAAGTAAGGAAACCCTGATATGAAAGGAAAAATGTTCAATTGGATGAAATGGTCAATAATGAAGAACAAAAAAATCCATGTATCTCGTAAATAGGGTTCAGGTATGTCGGCGTAAGATGTAATGCTAAAAACCCCCGCTTGCAAAAATCGATCCAATGACAGCAAAGCGTTGCGGATTATCAGCTTAGCAAACAGATCAGTCGGAATAATTAACATCGTTGCGATCAAGTAATTTGCTGGAGCACTTTCTCTTTCTTTTTCTGTTCTGTCTGTACGACCAAAATGAACGAGATGCCATAAAACGGCACATCCGAAACACAAAACTCGTAAGAAGGAAGGGTCAATTGTAGTCAAATTGAAAATCGAGCTCAAATAAAAGGTACAAAGTGGGGTATTGGGTTTTAGCGCTTTTAAGGTGACCACCGGTAAAGAGTCGTCCTCGAGTGCTAGGCTAGGGTTGAATAGAAGAAGCAAAAAAAAAAATGCAACGTTGCTGTGTGCAGGTATTGGAAAGAAAATGTTTCTTGTGGTGTGGGAAAAGGGCACCACAGGACGGACTTTGTGTGTTTTTTTAAATTTCAAGCAGCAAAGGTACGCGAAAACCCTCGCCATGTGTTTGAGGTTCTGGCAAACGTGAACGATGGAGGGAAAGGAAAAACTGCCAACCCCTTCACGTGAAATTGTAGCAAAAAGAGAGTAGGGTGAATTGTTTTTCCGTTTTTTTCTTTCGGTTCGGTTCGTTGGCGGCAAGCCATTTCGCCGGCACAAAACGAGGAATCCAATCAAGTTTTAATGGAAATTCAAATCATGCCCTCGGTCGGGTCATCACGGACCGAGGTCAGGCTGGAATTACTACAGCCAAAAGGTGAAAATGTCCTGCAGGAAAAAGGGAAGGCACCGGTCCGTACCGCACCGGGGTGGTTTTAATTTCCCATGTACCGATATTTGATGTTCAGACGCGCAAAGGAAATCGTCAACGACACGTACCAGAAATGTTGATTTTACATTGCGGCTAGATGTAAGAGTATCTCGCACCTATCGGGAAATTGGAGTGTAATGGTTAATTAAAAGCAATGTGAACCAAAGCAAAAGAGAATCAGTTTTTCTTCTCAAAGAGTAAATTGTTGTTTGCCAACTATTTTTTAGCGAGAAGACATTTTGTTAATAGGAAATACAATTTGCTAAGACAATTAAAAATTTTCGTGAGGCAGTTTTGAGTAACGTGCTTAACATTTTATTCCAAAAGGATTAGCAACCCTGAGTTATGTACCTTACGTTATATTACATCATCTTCGGCCTACTCAAGAAAAATAGCTGACGAATCAAAAGTCGAGATAAAGTTTGCAAAAAAAGCAATAAAAACATAAACCAACTCAACTCTATTTACTGCGGAACAAGTCTTTGAGCTAACGTCCGGCAGCACGATGCAGGATCTATAGTGCTGCCATAACGTACAGACGACTCCCCTCCTGACGGTGCTCTCGAGGAATGCATTCGTACAATCCTTCAGCTTCAAGTGGAAAAATGTACCACACCAACGGTAGGAAAACTAACGACTCTGAACGCACCAGCTTCCAAAAGGACAAAACACGGCACTTCGCATTGCCGACTGCACCACTGGACACCGAGAGAACTTTCGCCTGAGCGGTACCGCCTCGCTGTCGATGGGAGGAATGAAAAATCAAGTAAAAGCACTCAACATCCCTTCTTTTTTCGTTGCTTGTTTTATTTTAGCGAAGGTTCTTCTCCACATCTTGTCGACTTGCAACCAAAACTACCGGTTGGAAAAGCAGGAAAACAAGGTACACGCGAAGGTGATGCACACGGACAGTATCTTCCTCAGTGGCGCACCACCGACTGATTCCGGAAACCATTTGGACGAGACTCGGTACGTCACACAAGCAGCACAAGGACTTTCTGATTTCTATTTGCATATTATTTCCATTTCGTCCTGAAGCGAACAAGCTCGAAGTTGCGGCCAGCGTGGAGTGCGCTCCCCCGTTGGCCGTCCAACCAAAACCCAGCTCAAACGCGTCTGTATGCTGGCTGTCACATTCAACCGCCGAAAGGCTGAAAGGCGAAAAAGGCAAAAGGTTTTCCATACCATCCTGTGCTCTATCCATTCCGGATACTGATGGGAAGCGCAATAAAAGCACAATTTTACTTTAAAATTTCGGAAGGTCGAAAGCAGCAATGTTCACTCCAGCAGGGGGCTTGACTTCCGGAAATTCAATGGAGCAAAAAAAAAAACAACAGTACGAACGCAATACGTAAGGTGAAAACAGGAAATAGATATGCATCACAGGACTGTGACTGTGAGTGAAAAGTGTGGGTTGATGTAACGATGTACATGGGTTTACCTCATGGATTGCACAAGGAAAAGCTCGTAGCGTTTTTACGTAAAAGAAGCAATAAAAACATCCTTGCCGGAAATTGAGAGAAATGAAAGAGAAATTTCGCATAATAAAGTGGATTGGGCAACCAGAAGCAAAACATGACTATTCTAAGGGCTATAGTAGAAACAAGGTCACAAAATTAATTTCAATCCAGCGATGGTATTTTGAAATTATCCGGACGAGTAGTTTTTGCAGATTGCAATTTAAAAGATAATTTCATTAACATACTCACTGATGGAATGGGATGCTTTTGAAGTTATATCGAAGGTTTATACAAACACGGGAATTACCTGAAAAACGAAGAAAAAAAAAAACGTTTAGAGGAAGATTGTATGGAAAAAATATTGCATAAGTACACTAAAGGATTTACAATATAACAGAAATTAATAAAAACATTCCAAATTGTCCTAGCAACAATGTAAAGATAGTCCGTGACATGATTTATGACATTAAGATGTTATTTATGTTAGCTCATACATTCACCATCCATTCCAGCCCTCAATACAATGTAATCGTACCGAGAGCTTTCTCGACCATTACCGTGGTTTCGCTTTTGCTTGTAATTTTGCGGCAGTGTTTCAGGCACTCGCTCGAATCGCACCGGAATCAACGATCTGGATCAAAAGATCATCTCGCCAGATGATGGTGTGTGAGGTTGCCTCGAGATCACACCCAGGTGATGGTCGATTGTACCAACAACAGCGCTCCAGGAATGCTG
>AXCM01006092.1:0-19423 GCA_000473375.1 Anopheles culicifacies
GTAATGATGCGCTGCATCCAAGCACCAGGGACCATCACCCCGAGCAATGCAAGCATTGTCTTCTTTGAATTGCGTTCTGTACTATTTCGAACGAGCAGATCAATTGAGATCGAAATTAATAATAGATAAAAAACAATCGATCCTCTACGAACAAAGCAGAACGACCAAACTTGAATAAAAGACGATAGGACAAAATAGTAGTAAAACGAATTAAACAGTAACGAGAAGGAACAATTTAAGTACATAATATGTATGGAAAAGCACATTTGAAACATTCCTAACCATTGCATATTTACAGCATAGATGAGCGTGAAGATGCGCGCGCGCCTTTTTATATGCCCGGTTCTGTAGACTGACTAACTATGCTGCCTGCTGTAGAGAGACCCAAAAATGGACGCTTAAGCCACACTATTGCTTTGTTTTCAGTGGAAAAGGAAAAAAAACGATTTGCCTGCTTGAGTTGAACCAGTAACGCTTAATGCGCAAACACAGCGGAGTAGTAACGTCTAAACAAAATTAGCTAATATTCGCTTATGCTAGTTTTGAATTCCTTCGCACATTAGCACTCCAGTTCCTTTTGCTGCATCGATCGGGTTCGCGTTGGTGTGCGGGAAGGAAACGGAAGAAGAAAAAAAGAAACACGAAAATATGGATAAATAGAAAAACGGCTTGCAACCACATCGAGACGCATTGAAATGAGAAAATAATGCGTGTGTGGTGTTTGCTAAAACTTTCAAACCCATTACACTAACAAACGAACAAAGCTTTACTGTATGCATGAAGCGTAAAGCTCAGAACGGATGCATCTTTAGCGAAAAAGGGAATACGTTCATAAAAAACGATAGCAAATAGCTTGAATAAACACTACGGTAGCATTTTAAGCATTTACTTGTAAGAATGAACGGTGATTGGGACAAATAAATAATGTTCTAAAATCAATACTACCTACAGCGAAGAAGAATGGAGGGGCCAAATTCAGTTCAGTTAAGATTTTCGTTTAAATCCTATAACGATAGCGATTACGATAGTGGAATATGGCCGATCAATTGTGTTGTGTTTCGTTTTGGCAACCAGTCACAACATCCCATGTGAAGTGTTCCCAGTTTTCGGTCACACGAGTTTTCGATTTGCATTTCGCATAACAAAACATTACAATTTCGTAGAACACAACCGTGAAAGAAAAGAGAGAGAAAGAGAGAAATATGAAAGAATTGAAAGAATAAAGACATAAAAGGTGAAGATTTATGGATTTTAATAAAGTAACTCTAAAATTGTTTTAAAAGCGCCATAAAAGCTGGAACAGGCTGGACCACCAAGTGTTTGTAACGAAGCAGTTGCATAAGCAAACTTATCGAAAGGATATATTTTTTGAAATTTAATGAGTAACTCATGGCACAACAAAAGAGTTCATGCACTTTTAATCAATTTTGTTCTTTTAAAATTTGTAAAACGTGGAAATAAAATTCCTGCCAAAAGAATATGCTAGTTTTACAATTGAAATAATATCTTTAACAATAATTTTCGAAAAAATGACACTAAAACAGCACACACATAGATAGAAAGAGATAATAAAAGAGGACAAGACGGACACGTTTTCTAGTGAAACTACAGAAACTACAAACAAAGACTAAGCTACCCACCCCGATAACGATATTAGTAATGCATTCGCTTACATGCTGGTTTTGGGTTTTTGGTTTTTAGATCAACGACAACGAGGCAAGACACTACGACACACTAGCATACGCGGATAAGTGGACGGACATGACAGTAAGAATGCAAGAGGATTTTCTTTTTTGCAGTTAACGGAGCACTTTCCAGTACGATCTAACAGAGGTTAAACGTTTGGATGCTGTTATTGTGGCTAACACTTAACGCTAACACTTAGCTTTAATTTAAGTACTACACATTCCATGCCTGTAATCAAGGGGGAGATGAGGCTTCATTCTATGGACGAATTACGTTAAAATAAAACTTCTTTTATTGTTACTGGACTGGTATAACATTGCGTGATCTATCCACCTTTATACGCCAACATTACACCAACCCTCTTAAATGTAAGGGTGCATTTTTTTTTGTGCACACCCATGTGCATCGTGGCTGGGTTCAAGGAACTCCAACAAATTGAAGGAATATTTAAGTACATTATGGGAAAAAACATCAAAATAATATAAGAAACAAAAACAAACAATGTTGGGCAATTTTTGGCTTCAGGCAAGAAAGATAATTTTTGGTTTACGAAATGTTTTCGCACCGAACTAATCGTACTAGAGATAAGGCAAAATATTGAGTTAGAATTAAAACAAAAACGATACTAAAAAAGTAACAAACACAAGGACAATTACTAACTAAAAGCACGCAGATCAACAATAACTTTAACAAATAATCCTTGCAGAACCTAACCGACACACGAAAGTAGAGTGACAATTTAAGTTAAAAAAAAAAAAAAAAACAATACAATGGCATGAGTCGGCAGGAGTAGCAGATGCAGATAAACGTAAAGCGTATTTAACGCAACGCCAGCAACGTAGTTGCTGACCATGAGCGATGGTAGGAGGGGAACTGATATAGCGTGTAGTTGCATGAGAATGTAGCTTTTAAAGTTAAGGCATCGGTTCGGTTTGTGTCTGTAGTTTTGCAGTAGCTTCTGTAACATGATGGGTGGCACAAGAGCCTCGATTTGATGACATCGTTTAAGGGAGTTCTCTCGCTTACTGTGAGCTTATATATCGTAAGAATCATCGGGTGTACTGACCTCTTGTAGCACATCTTGAGCGGCTATTGCCTTGAGGACATTCTTTTTGGATGTTTCCTGTATTTCACCTCCCACCAGCAGCTCGTCCAGTATGAAATAGGCCTTCTCGAAGTTGAAAATGATGTCCAGCTCACAGACCTAAAACGGAGGGACGGAACACCAATAAGAAATAAAGAGATTGCTTCATTGTTAACAGTCCATAAGCGTATCGTATACTTACACTACCGAAGTACTTGTCCAACAGCTCCACATATCGGTGTATGACTTCCAGCGTTAAGAGCTCATTGTCGTTCTGTTCGATTGCACAACAAAAGTACAAGCTGGCGTATCTGTGGAGTTTAGGCATGATTAAGCGATTCCCTTGCCTTATTGCACCTTGGATGTAGTTCCCACAACTGATTACCTTTTGTAAACGATGGTGCAGTCTTTCCACTCCAAGAAGGAACACATCTTCGGCTTACGGGAGAGGATTGTTGTGATCAGTTCGCGGGTGATCTTCTTCTTCACCTTATCCGAGTGTGCAACGTACCATTTCTGTAACCTAAGTTTGCCTTGTCGGCTGAACAGGAGCATAAACTGTAACTGTAATCAGAAACGAGGGGGGAGATTGTTAGCTTTGATAAAAAGTTTTGCAACGATTTGTTCCACTATTTGCACTGCATATCCACATATCAACTGATGACGTCACAGAACCGGATGGATCGGGCATTTCGAGCGCTTTATAGGCGCGGTATGTTCCACAATGTACACTGAAGCTATAAAGAGTTCTTCCTGTGGTGGCTGTAGATCATGAAATTAACTTACCATTACGTTTTACACTAAAGAGATCACAATTTTCGTTTAAAACATGTAACAATATGCACCTGATGTGGAACGAGAAAAATAATATGTGCTGTTGTCACTGAACCACTGACAGCTCGCGGAAAACCGATCAGGGGTGGCGAAGTACAACGGGAACTCAAATTGGATTTCGTTTTTGAATAGTTATTAAATTTCTAAACAAATACCACATCCCAAAATTGCTGCAATGAAATCAATATTGAGATTATATTATTTATTAGTTTTAACTTACTGCAATATGATTTTAAATGTATTAGATCTAAATTCAGAAAAAATACACCAATTCAAGTATTCAACATCCCTATTCTAAACATGCTGCATCGTTGACAGCGAAAAACACAACTCGAAGTTGTTGAAATGTGAAAAAAAGAAAAAGGAAAACAAATTGTTGTAGACGACAATGAAGCAAAAGTGGATCGAAAAATGTGAAAATACAACGCGAAACACATAATTTTCACCCGAAATAAGGTATATTTCATACTAACGCAACGAACACGTCGCAATGGATACGGCAAGGAGAAATGCGCCCAGCACGGCTACTGCCGTTCACGATTCTAGGGTAGCCCTTATCGATTTGAAGAAGATCTGTCGTATCTGTGGGAAATCGGATGAAACGCTAACCTCCGTACATTCGCGGTACCAGAACGACCTGCGAGGCAAGATTGCAAAGTATCTGAACGTTGATATCGAGGAAAATGGTACATTGCCGACAAAAATTTGCTTCTGCTGCAAGGATATCATTACCAAGTGGCATGATCTGTACGAGAAGTGTCGTGTGATGGAAGAACGGTTCGATTCGATACTGAAATCCCGCGAAGAGCAACTACAAACGGAACAGCTGGCGAACGGTACACGAGAGGAACGGAATGAAAAGAATAGTCCTCCAGCATCAGCAGTAGAACGTGGGGAACGATTGAACAGTGTTATTGACATGGTGCCACAGGAAACTGCTACCGCTTCTCCCGACCAGGAATCTAAGAAAAGGTAAAATAAACTTCAATTCACCGTATCAATCGTCACTAATATGTACCTTGTTTTTCATTTATTTCAGTCAAAAATCTGCAGCTAAAACTAAATCAATTACATGCGCGTTTTGTCGCACGGATGGTACCGCCAATGGCAATATACGATACGATTCTCAAACGGCACTAGTGGATCACATGAAAGATCAACATTGGGAGCAGATCTTCCACTGCGAGCAATGCGACAACTATCTCGATCGGGACATTCTAATCGAGCACATGACAATGCACGCATTAAGCCTACTGCAGCCCGCATCCGTTACCGAGGGAACGGAACAGGAGCCGGAAAGTATGGCTTCCGGTTCAGGCATGGGTGATGATGAGCCGGAAGGTGAATTGGAAGAGGCTGAAGGTAGCCAGCCAACGACGGAAGTGAAATCCGGAGAAGGTAGCACGAACAAGGAAAACGATGAGAAAGATCTGGCGGCCGCAGCCCCAGACGCGATGAAAGCCGTGGAGGGACGCAAACTGTACTGCTACATCTGTGAAAAAACGCTCGGCAATCGAAGCGCTTACTCCTACCACGTGAATCAGGTGCATTTGAATATCAAAAAGTTCGATTGTACATTCTGCGAGAAGAAGTTTGGTAATCGACGACTGTTGAACAATCACATCGCGAATCTGCACTCCCGAGAGCGAAATTTCGGTTGTACCGTGTGTGACAAGCGCTTCAAAACGAACGTCGCCCTGTACAACCATATGCGGGTGCATGATGATAAGCTGCAGTTTAGCTGCCGGTTTTGTGACAAAAAGTTCCGGTTCCGGAATCATCTCGTAAGCCACGAGCTGGTCCATTTGGACGAGCGAAACTACTCCTGCAGCCAGTGTGACAAGAAGTTCAACACGAACGAATGTCTGCAGAAGCACAAGCAGACGCACGTTACGACGGAACCGTACCAGTGTCCGCTGTGTGGATTCAGCACGAAGCAAAAGCGCTATCTGGTACTGCATGCCAAGCGCATCCACATGGTGCGATAAGGTGTTGATGCAGGCCAAAACTAGGAAATGGGTTCGTATGGAGCGGAAAGACGATACTCACACTTAACTAATACTCCTTATTCCGATGGTAAGTAATAAGTGCAAATTATTTGAGTTTAGGCCAAATTGACAGGCAGCAAGCAAACTAAGCTCCACTCTTTGGACGGTGGCGGGTGTATAAAACCCAGCACTGTGGTCAAAAAAGACAGATTAGTAGAAACGACGGTGTCGGAGGGGGTCAGAATCATGAGCACACGTCGCTCATGATCTGCCAGCGATCATCGCAAACGATAAACACATTCTCTAAGCTACCGGTGTACCTGAAAACAAAGAAAGAAGAGAAAAACACACGCAGAACGTTAGTATGTAGTCTTTGAAATTGTCGTCATTTTAGAGCGAAACGATGGAGGATTGCATGAACACATGACAAAGGAATCATCTACAATAAGACAAAAAAACAACGCTAAACTAAACCAACACATGTCGTAGTCAAAAAACCAGCTAAACAAAATCTACTTCAATTCGAACAAATTATCTAACGTCGTATGCATACATCATGGTAATATGTGTATATTTAGTATGTCGTGTTGCCAGCCGTTACGTAGAGCGTCTAAGAAGCAGCAGCTAAGGGCTCGTTTCACATTAATGCCATTATTTAACTGTGCACGCGGGGTCTTCCCGCTGCGTTGTTCTCTTTTTTGTGTAATGTTAAGCGTTTTAGTTTTACCCGTTAGGTTATTATAGTAGCTACGTTAATGTACAGTCAGCAAACACAACAGCCCCTAATCGATCGTGACTGTTATTCGCGAACTGGTAACATGTGCCACACATACACGCAATGAACTTGTTTCTTTGTTTGTTTGATTGTTTTTATTAACGTATAGTACTTTGTTTCTTTCGACTGAAAGGTAATCTTATCGCCAGTATTTATTATGCGCCGTCTATCGAGCTAGTGTTTCGGTTAAGCGTTATTAGTAAGGGTTTTTTTTTTTGGGGCAGTATTTATTAACTTATTTATTTATTTGTGTCACCTATGCGTAGTGAATCGTTATTGTTAATCTGTAAGAACGCGTATTTATTAACCGGAGCCAATAAATTAAGTAGAACGTGCTAAGTTAATCTCTGTCGTAGCGCAATAGCAAGAGAATGTCGTACATTTGTTTTTGATGGGATCCGAAAAAGCATCAACATTTCTTTTAAAGTTCTAGCATTAAATTAACGTCATCAAATTGAAAAAAATCATAAACAAACGACAAATGAGAAAATTTAAAATTTAGTTCATTTCCACTAGCATTATGAACCAGACCCATAGTGTATTGTAGTATCGTGCATCATACCTTTCTCTTTCTACCTTTAGCCGTGTATCAACCTTGTGTGGAACTGTCAAAATAACATCGCGGTTTGTTTACATCGTTGCTGCCAAACGAATCGCACGTTGCCGGGTTTCGGATTGATTACAACTGGTGGTCGAAAGCACTAGAAAGCAAGATTTTGCACTGTTGTCCAAGATGGATTACGAAGCTTTCCAGACGGCTCATAAGCCTCAACTTCAATCGTCTGGCGTACCAGAGCATTTATGGCCGGAGCTGTACCGCAAACTGTCCGACCAAGTATTTGATGCAGGACTTTCCTTCTCCCTTCTTGCGGTAGACTACGGAGATGAACCTAGAGCACCGGAAGATCCCGTATGGACGCTGCAAGTATCCAAGGAGGGAGGTCTAAAGGCGGACGACCCAACCGAAATCTATCTGATTGACCACGCGTGGACATTCCGTACGGATAGTGCACGCCAGTTGCTGAACGCTCATCCAGAGCTGGTAAGCCGGTTGGCTGTTATGATGGGCCTGCAGCAAGATGATGATGTACCACCGAACGCGTACATCCCGCGAATCCTGAAAGATATGTGGCGCTGGTGCAATACGTACTCGGTGAACGCGGATGGGCTGTCGGTGGAGAACCGAATGCCCATTTGGTACGTGATGGACGAGGTGGGCAGTGCTATACTGCACAGCGATTCGCCCAACTGTCGGGTAGTGCCATTCATGCACATCGCAGAAGGAGTCACGTACAGTTTGCTTTTCCCAACGGAGGACATTGATGAGGGTGAAAATCTGTATCGAGATTTCGTCGAAAGTGTACCGACCGGATCGAAGGAACGGGATGCACTCTTACTTCCGTGGCGGTACGAATCGTTCGTGAAGGAAGATTTCTCTCAATCAGAACCACCAAAGGACTACTTTTTGGCGGGCCATATCGAAGAGTCCCTCCCAGATCCGGACGTGCCACCACCGCTAATCGATGGAAACAGACCGCTGAAGGTGTACTCGCAGTATGCCCTCGTCAACGAATACCTCACGGACGCGTCGTACGAAATTGTAACCGATCCGGCCGACGCGGACATTCTCTGGATGACGAGCCATTTCAAGGAGTTCCGCGAGCTAAGCGAAAACAATCCGAATCAGTTCGTGAACCAGTTCCCCTTCGAGAATGTGATGACGATCAAGGATCTGCTTGGCATCGTGTGCCGCAGAATGGCCAAGCCATTGTCTTCGGCCTCAGTTGGCGAAGAACCATCACTAGCTCCTAACCCCCGGTGGCTTCCGGTAACGTACAACCTGAAGACGGAGTTGGTTCCCTTCGTAAGCTACTACCAGAACCGAGCTCAACGCGGCATGGACAACCATTGGATTGTGAAGCCCTGGAATTTGGCCCGTACGCTCGATACGCACATTACGGACGATCTGGCGCAGATTATGCGCCTGCAGCAAACGGGTCCAAAGATTGCCCAGAAGTACATCGAGCATCCGGTGCTGTTCGAGCGTTCGGAACTGGAAGCCAGCGTCAAGTTTGACGTCCGTTACGTGCTGCTGCTGAAAAGCGTCGACGATCTGTGTGCCTACGTGTACACGAACTTTTTCCTACGCTTTGCCAACAAACCCTTCCAGATGGACGATTTCGATGACTACGAGAAACATTTCACCGTGATGAACTACGGCCAGTACCAGTTGCGGCACATGAAGTGTGACGAGTTCGTGCAGTCCTGGCAGGCACAGTATCCGCACCATCCCTGGGACCAGATCGAAACGGACATTTGTGAAATGTTGCGTGAGATGCTGCAAGGTGCTACCCGGCTGGGGCCGCCCTGTGGCATAGCTCCCAGCGCCCAATCGCGTGGACTGTATGCGGTCGATCTAATGCTCGAGTGGACGGAGGCGGGCAGCAAAGTGCAGCCGAAGCTGCTCGAGGTGAACTTTACGCCCGATTGCCAACGGGCGTGCGAATACTATCCGGAGTTTTACAACGATGTGTTCAATTTGCTGTTCTTGGATCAGGAGAATTTGGATGTCTTCAGGCGAATCGTGTAGATGGACCGTAGAATGAAGACAGAATAAAGTTAAACCACTTGAATGTGGATGTATATTTGAAAGCAACTACACGGCTGGAATGCATTCATGGTTCGGATTGAGAATGAAGCAAATGAATAGTGCGCAACCGGCTTTGGTAACATTACAATTTTATTTCCGATGATGTTTATTCATTTTTTACTGTTTTTACTGTCACCCGCCCGCAAAACGTTCGATTTCCCAATTTCCAACTAGTTATACACACGCTTACACACACACACACATACAAACATTTCTTAAACCGCTTCTTATTTTTGTCCCCAGATCCCCGATACTAATCGAAACAGATCGAGCATGATCCTTGGAGTAGAGACAAGTGTTCCTTTAGCACTTTCTTCACGAACGATCCTATTCCTAAATCGCTTGCGCTTTTCATCTGGTGAGTTTCAGTGTAGTTGCCATACGTTAATCATATCTTGTTTTACAATTTGTTTTATTTTAAAATCAGTTTTAACACACACGCGCACACGCTTCTGCTCTTTTTGGTGTGGCGTTTTCTCTTGTGCTATATTAGTTGTTTCAGTTAGATCTGCGTTTATCGTTCATCATTCAACGAGTTGTTCAAATTTGCAGCATATAGTCCAGTTTCGGTTCGGTTATGAAAAATATTTTCATACAGCTATTTACTTTGCTTTGTTTGAACAACAGTGCTTAAACCATTGAGCTGTGTGAGTGAGTGAGTCTTTAGCTTTTCCCATTATAAGTTTTAAAACACTTAGATGCGCGGCTCCTTCTCTGTGGTCGTCGGTAAGTCTTAAATGCAGTTATAGTGAATCACATTGACATGTTTTTTTCTTTGGTTTTTTATTTGTTCTGTTTCCATTTTATGTACGGTTTATATCCTTCCAGTAGCGAACAATTGGTATATTTTATCACCCAGCAAAAAGAAAGAAAAGCAGCAATCACGAGCAAGAAAGTAAGGAAGGCTTAATTTGAAAGTAAAAATGATGTATTTCATGAATAGTTGTACAAAAACTTCCAACTTAATTGATTCCTAACGTAAAAGCATATTGCGAGTAGTTTGGTGCTTTAATGAGCACTCACGTGAGTGAGCGTTGACTTCTCACTATAGTGAGCTAACTTGTTGAACTTCTCACATGCGTGAGCGAACGGATGTATAGGAGCTTTTCTTAATTCAGACTGAGTTAACTAAAGCCGTGTAGCATTGAAATACTTAGGACAATTAGCTCACACACTACCACAACAACAACAAAAAACCGATCTTGTCATGCAGATTGCATTAATTTAGGCGTTTCCTTTACAGTCGAAAATCACGTGTTAGTGGATGTTTAATAGCAGCAATTTGCTATATTTTCTCCCGCTATTTATAACGAGTGTGTATTAACGAATTTCACTATTTTGGCAAACTTACATAGACACTGGCAGCCAGAGAGAGAGAGAAAGTGAGACATTTGGTGGCATAGTTTTGGGAGGATTGTGAAGTGTTGGCTGTGAGTATGTGGATTGTGAAATTGCATGAATGCTTAACCGTTTAACATATGTATTATTGTGTATTTGGAGTAAATTACACAGCGCAACTGTAGCGTAACAAAATGGTTCTGCAAAGTTGGTGTCCCTTTTTCATTCTTCTCGAAATCTTTCTTACAACCACATCAAACATGATGTGTACGATAAATAGAGCCGTACAAAGCGTCAACTAAACTCCTCTCTAATAATCTCTCTCTAACAAGAAATCATTTGCTTAACCGTTGTATGAAAAATAGCCTCTCCTTATAGGACAAGAGTATAATCTTTTTTTTTTATCTTAAATAAACATGCGCGCGAACAAGAACGAACCACATTGCATTATAAGCTATCGGGGCATTTATCGTAAAAGGGGAAAAATAATACTTTCAACACACACCATGCTCCTTTCCATTCACTGTACAACTAACTGTCAGTTTAAATGTGTCTCCGCCTGCGCCATTCGGTTACGAATCGCAACGACTAACATGCGTATCTTAGCAACCACGCGTCGGTCTTCGCTAGTTTAGAATACTTTCTACGTCGTCTTAAAATATGATCTGTTTTTTTGTTTCTTAAAATACAACGTCCATATAATATGCACTTTAACCCACCCATCATCCTTCTTATCCTTCGCTCTCTCTCTCGCCCTCCTTGCTCTTCCATCTGTGACCATTTTGTTGGAGACATTTCCCATCAAACTTACCCCCTAAACTGATCATCTACATCGTCCCGCGGGGGGTTAAACATCAACATGAAAACTCCTCCTTCTTCACGCACACAAAAACGGATAAAATGCTAATGTACAAATGTTTGATGGAAGCGCGGAGTACCTGCTTCACGTGAGAGGGACATCCAGTGTTCCGTCCTTCTGGTGGACACACTCTCATTCAAACCCCCTTTGTTGTGTGCGGGAAGCATTTACAATTTCCTATCGTAAGCCTATCTAGTGTGGTTTTTTCTACACTTTACCACCGCAAACCACCGTCCGGTACATTCGTGTACATGATGACACACAAAGGGGATGAAGGACATTAATAAACAGCAACAAGCCACAAATACAATATCGCTCACTCTTAACTCTACTCTGTGTGTGTGTATTTAATATATCTTTCTTTTTTTTTCTTTATATTTTCCTTTTTCTTTTGTTCTTTGTCTCTCTCTTTCTCTCTCTCTCTCTCCCGATCGAGAGGATCATTTTTGTTTCCCCTTTTGCATCTTCGCAGTGTATATAAATAGTAACAAACAAAAAAAAACATTAAATAAATGAATATTTCATATTCATGTTTTCAACGCATCCTGCACGTTATCATCATCTGATCAATATATTGTCTTCTTTCTACTACTGCTGCCTTATTATGTCTCCCTCTATCTCTCTTCTTTTTGTTTTGTTTGGTATTTTATCATGCACTTTATTCATTTCACGTTTTTGTTACATTTTTTCCTTCTTATTTTTATGCTGTCCAGTTTAAAAGTGTACTAATAGAGAGGGAAACGCTTTTGTTGCAAAAGCTCTACACAGGAAACATGTGTGTTTTTTCAAAAGAGAAACCGTTTTTTGAGTGCACGGTGCTGCAAGTGCACCGCGGGTGACTTGCGTACCAGAAAAAAATTAATTAAAAAAGCATAAACCATGTGGAAGATTGATAAAATTTGGTTACCTTTTTTTTAGTAAAACTGTTTTAGTTGGATTTTTTTTTAAACAGGTTTCGCTCTTCTTTTGTGTCAAACAGGATGGAACGGAAGAATTTAATAATAAAATGAAATTTTCTATAGAAAAACATCAAAGCCTAGAGAGCTTGCTTTTGACTTAAAAACATTCCATCAGTGCTTTTGGAAACCCAATTTCGAGATTTAATTATCAACAAAAGCGCGGAAGTAATAAATAAAGAGACAGTAGAATTCCGACTTTTAAAGCACATAGCTTGTGTGATGTGATAAGTTTGATTTTACTGATTATGACTATTTACAAATCTTGTGCAGCATCACAAACACAGACGTACTCGTACACGTGTGTGGCTGTCCTCTTAAAACCAACCATTTTTGAACCGGCCATTGTTTCTAATCAGTGCAACGTGTATCCCGAAACTGTAAAACGTGTTTCGATAAGCCTTAACACATACTACACACCTCTAGCGGTATCGAACACGATCCAAAAATTGGACAAATATTAACAGGAAGAGAGTGAGTGAGAGAGAGAGAGAGAGAGAGAAGAAGAGAGATAGAGCAATAGTTTGATAGTGTACGAGAGAAGGTTGACAGACAGATATACGTTGAGAGTTATCTATTTATATAAAAACGTTCGTCCAGATCTCTTACAGGAGTAGCAGCCTAGTAGCACGAGTTCTTCTATCGGGGGCTTCTCGAGTTGGCTCCATCAGGAGTCAAATGAAGTCATAACCATCGGGACCAAACCAGGTCCGATGAGATTGTGAAGATTTATCGTTTACGTAAGTGCTCCTGTGCCATCAACGACCGCCGGGCCAGGGTTTGGCAGGCCGTTAATCCACCCCGTAAATCTGTTCCCCCCAACCGGCATCTGTCGCTCGAAAGCATCGGGTTATTATTTACGGGATAAACTTTTCGTCGAAGTTTTCTCGATGTGGATCAGTATGCTGTTCGAGGTACCGAACGTGGAGACGCGTATGTCAAACTTGCCGTCCATGCCGAGGCTGCTCGTCATCAGGCGCGCATTTTCGATCGTCGAATCGGATAACCTAAAGAGAAACACGAGACGGTGAAAAAGAAGGGGAGGGACGGCATTACAACAATTGAAAACCTAAGGCGACCCACACAGCGCCATCCACGGGGGAATTGAAAGGGGAAACTTCTTAACGAACGCGGCAACCGGATGATGTCTTGCAACCGTGCAACCGTAAACCATTCGTTATGGTTGTTGGTTTTATTTTTTAAATTCCTCCCTTTCAAGAGCCCAAGCTCCCACATGACATGTCACTAGAATGTAGAGTGGTTTTTGGAGCAATTGAGCTAGCGATGGGGAAGAAAAAACAACAAACTAAGGATTCACAACACACTTCAATGCGTGTGGTTTCGAATGTCAAATGGATTGTTGAAGAGTTATTATCTGCCGTGGACATGAGTTTGAGTTTCTCCTTCCCAAATCTTCGTGTTCTCGTTGTGCAAGAATTAAAACTCTACATTGTGTTCATTCCGATGCCTCACTTACCTCACATCAATCTCCATACCGCGCATATCACCACAGTGATTACCGAGTGTCGTTATCTGCTCCTCGCTTAACCCGTGCAGCGTAATACCGAGCCACCGTAACAGTGGCAGATTGGCCAGGAAGGCATGCAGAAACTGTGGTTCGATCCGTTGCTTCTTTGGCCGATCCATCACGACGACACTGTCCAGCTTGATGTGACTGAGCGGGCTGGATTTGAGCAGCTTGGCGACGGACTTTAACGTTCGAGCGGCTTCGTCCAGATGGATGATCCAGTTGCACATCTTCAGCGTATTTAGATGGCTAGAGAAGAGAGGAACACATTGATATATTTGTTGTGCTTTGTGGAACTGGAGTTAAAGTTAACGCACCTGAAGTGGTTGTTGAGCGTATTGAAGAAACCTACAATGTCCTTGTCGGAAAGGATGAGTGGCGTTGTGCTTGTGCTACCGAAACCCGTCCTCGATGGGGCGGAAAGATCCAGCTCGCGGAGATTCACAAATCCCACCAGATACGGCAACATGTGAGGACCCTTCATCGATAGATGATCGGCGAAGATGATCTGCAAGTAGAGCAAAGAGTGCGTAAGCAAATGTTGGAGTTGAGTGCGACTTCACCGATAGATTACCTGTGCACCGGCCAACTTCAGGTTGACTACGGACCGACACTCGTACGCACCGGACTGTACCGGTACGTCACTCTTGAACATCGACATGTTTAGCCGACAATTGTTGAGCCCGAGCTCACGTACGGATGTAAGGGACAGGAATCCACGCACCGAAGCAAGCGTTCCGACGTTCTCTATCCTAAAGCTCCAACCGTCCAGGCTGAGCAGCCTCAATGTGATACAACTGCCCAAGGCACGTGCGGACATTCCGACGGCAGCATCCTCTAGTGCGATTCGTGGCGATCCGAGGCTCATCATCTGTAGGCTGGGCGATTCACTGGCTCCCAGTACGGTCGGTAGGATTTCGCTCAACCGCGACGCACCCTCGAGTTTGATCGAGTGTAGCGTTGTCGAGACACGCACCGTCTCACCAAGACACATCGAGTCTTCGAGCGAGAGTTGTGCCTTGCTCAGATCCAACCCATGCAGTCGGGAGTAGGTGTCACGAGCAGCCAGCAGCAGTTCGTGCAGTGTACCCGAATTGTGTGGACCACCGTCGCAGGCAGGTGTCGGATACCAGGTGCGCGATATGACCGAGTCCGTGCTCCGTTTGTCCGGCGGTCCTTCCATCGGTTGACGAGGCAGCGTAGCCGAACGGCCCATGTTGGCGGTTGAGCTGAGAACACCTCGCGGCAAGGACGAGAAGATACCGGTCGGATACGAGCGTGGTGAAGGAGCTCCGGTCAGGGAGGACTGTTTGATGAGACCCGAATTTCCGCTACTACTGCCCGATCCAGATCCCATGCTGACTCCACTCGAGGATGGTGGATCGTCTCGGGCACCCCAACTTGAAGGTAGCCCCAGATATGATAGAGGCCGTACAGTTAGCAAAGCGGCTAGTGCTCCTACAGCTCCCCGTTCGCAACGCAAATGAGGCAACGATAGCCGAGTGACATGGGGACACTTCTCCAGAGTTGCACAGATCTGCACCAACTGAGACGTGCAGAGTCCGAGATCGAGCGAAAGGTTACTCAGCTTGGGTTGACGCGGTATCGTACGACACAGAGCTGTCACAACGGACTGCAGCTTCAGTATTGGTGGATCTTCCTCCAGCAGTGTAAGAATCAACTCGAAGCTTTCGAGCCTTGGCTTAACGAGTGCTTTCGATATGCAACTTGCCAGATAGTTAATGTCCGAATCCCGCACCTCATTCTCAATAAGTGACGTGATGCGCAGTGTCGTGACGCTCTCGTTCTTGGAAAGCGCATCCAAAAAGATGTCCATCACATTGCGCGACTCCAGCAGCATGTTCTTCTCCATCTGGTACACCAACTCCAGGTTCTTCAGCGTGCAGGTAGGACTCTTGAACGCCAATCCCCAACCCTGCAGCTCGGAAAGCGTCGACTTGATCGACACCCAGATTGGTTTGGCTTCGAGCGGTGGCACGGGAGGTGACTTCGAAATGCCCAACATTTCGCAAAGGGCCGTCAGGTTTGCTTCCGTCTCACCACCGGCCAGCGCTAGTGAGAAGATCGTCTGCGGACTCAACCACAGTGGCGTTAGCTTGGAAAGCAACAGATGAGCCCGTGCTCCAAGCAGTGCCATCGCAAAGTTTAACACCTTCAAGATCTCCGGCTCTACCTCATCGCCCACGGCCAGTCCAGCAATTTCAGCCGCCAGCAAACCTGGTCGGTTCGCCAACGAAACGATATAGTTAGCGGCAAGAAACTCCGCCAACCCAGGACAGATGATGGTGTAGTACTGGTCCGACTTCCGCTTGGCAGTGCGACCAAACAGTTGGGCCCGATCCAAACATCCGGCAATGTTCGTTTCCGGCGAGGAGCAGTACATCTTCAGCTCTGCAGACGTCACCGTCGAACGTTTCGTTTTCAAGCAGAACAGTGCCAATCGGCCAAGTTCGGTGACTTGCGTGTGGGATGAGTTAGCCGCGACGCAGTTGAACACGGAAGCGATCACATCGAGCTCGTCTGTTGGTAGTTCTCCGCCGGAGGATTCGTAGATGGCAGCAATCGCCAGACAACCCAGTGTGGTCCGAGCAATGTTGCGCAGATGTCGACAGGATTGTACAGTGTCGATGAGTCGCGTTGGAGCTCCCCATTGGCCACCGCCGAGCAGTGACACCGAACGACCCCAGACCAGCCCTTCGAAGGTGATATGTCGCTGCATCAGTGGCAGCAGCTCGGTACAGGACGCCGTCACGCTGATTAGTATGACGCGAGCCTCCGGAAAGAGCCTTCCCTCCAGCAGATCGATCACGTCCTTTGGCATGGTTTTGCTTTTGCGCGTCTTGCACTGCACATCGTACCCGTCCAGCACGATCAACAGTTTGCCCTTGAGTGCTTCCAGCGAGTTCCAAGCGGCACTAAATCCACCAAACCCACTGGCGAATGGGTTCGGTGGTCCCCGAGGCAACAACTCCTTGCCAATGTAGTTCGCAATCGTGCCTCGTAGCTCGGTCAGCGGTAGGAACAGGGCCAGCGCTACAGGTTGACCTCGCGGAGGCCATGGTGGTTCACGACTCCAGCCGTGTAGAATGCGCAGTGCGAGCGCGCCACGTGTCACCCACGGTGGACACTCGATGAGTACGCGTCGCGGTGCCTCCAGGAATGGGCCATCCTTCGTTTGCACGGGCGTTAGGATCTGATCGACACCGATCGCTTCATTCAGTCCGTGGGAGTGTATGTGCAACCGGAGTTCGGGCTCGAGCCGGGCCGGACAGAGCACACCGGGAGCGACCGGATGCACCCAGCTCGGCAGTACCGGTTCCTTTAAAGCTAATTCGTTGTACAGCGTGCGCAGGTAGTTGGCAAGGCGAGCCTGCGGATCGCCCCGTCGGCCCTCGGGTCCACAGACGGGTGGGCCCGGCGGCGACGGACACTCGAGCGACACGTACGAACCGGACAGTTCATAATCCGTCCGATAGGGGGCGGCAGGTGTGTTTGCGGTGCTCGGTGTTTGCGCTGTCAGCTTCGGCTGACCGGCCGGCTGTGTGGACAACTGTGGCGGATGTGATGATGGTTGCGATTTGGTTGGATAACACTATGCAGAGAAGAGAAGAGAAAGAAAGTTCTGATGAAAAATGGCAATCTAGTTTCAATAATAGGACGAACGAGCTTTTTGTTGAATTTACAGAAAAAAACTTCACAAACATACGTGTGCCAACTGCAATACCTTCACGAAAAACACGCTTTTATTTAAACGAAATGCAACATACCGTCAGGCTTCATCAATTTAACTAATGACAAACTGCACTGGATGTAAGCGTGTGGTGTGTCCCTTTTGTAGCCAACACCCAGAACTCAACTAGAGCTGCAACCAGGGAAAACTTTACTCCAGGTAAAGGTGGTTTTTTGGGGCGACAAAGTTATTGTGGTGGAAAATTTATTCACATAGTTTGGAGCATCTCTCCCATCTGGTGTTAGAGTTTCTGGCGGTTGTTGTTGTGTTTCAATTCCTACATCCAGCTACGCTTTGTTTAGACCGCCCTATCCATTTTCCCCCTTTTTTGCTGGGAGTGTTGTTGATCTTTTCGCAATTTACGAGTTCGAGACTCACGGTACATTAGATGAAACGTTTTTAATTGCATTTTGACCAATTCCCGGAAACTCAATTCCATCAGCAGTTGGAAAAGTGTTTGCGAGAATGTACTATTACTATTGCGTATATAGATATAGGTTTTTATTTACACGGTTTCTTATCACGATGTATGTAGTTTTTGTGTTATGAGTTGCTAAGAGTGGGAAATCCTTCTGAGAATTCAAAATTAAAATTTAAATGTGAAAAATATAGGAAAAAGGAAGGTAGATGTGTCGGGATTCCCGGGCGGTACGCTCCTCAGGAACTCGGGTCTTGTACCAATAAATCCCGATTTTTCCCAGAATACATGTACGTAGCTGATGTCTATCAGCAGATTGCAGAGGAAAAAATGGAACTGCTAGCAACCGTACTAATAAATTCTGAACTGGTTAGAGATGACCTTAACTTAGGTGATCACTTCCTTGAAGTCCTTCAAGATTTCGTCTCGCTTGATTTAAAAGTCAGCATCGCCAATAACATTGATTTTGAGCAATAAGGTAGAGTTCTTCCCATTATAAGTCCTCTCAAAATACCTTTTGCGATAGTCCAAGCTGGGGCTGTGTAGATGCTAAGTATAAATTCCAGTCATGGAGGCCAGAAATGGGAGACCAAACCCTGCTCGAGGTGTTGGAGCCATAGAACAAGAAGTCTCTGAGATATTGCCCTTATTCTTCAAGAGGAAAATGGTTATGAGGAATCTCAAGCTTCGTTGGGCTAGTCACGTCATGGAAATGACACCAGACAACCCAGTCCGTAAAGACCCAGGGCACGATGATTGACTGGTAGAAGAATACGGTTAAAAGGGCGTTTTTTGGGACAAATCTTGGAGAATTCAGAAAGTTGTACTAGGACCCTCTCCTATTGGAAGAAAGCGACCATTTCTCCATTTTTTTCATCTTCCAACTCTTTTCGATTTTCTGAAGAAAAGAAAATCATAACTGTTCCCAGCACAGCAGGACATTTAACCCGTGTTAAGCTATTGGACTGGAGTATCAAACTCCTACCGAAGGCGACACGAAGTAGAAATCTACGCTAAATACAGCAAGCCAACCGAAATAAAAATGCTTCTTCTTCCGGTTGTTAGAAAGCTATTTTGTTGCCTCATGTTCCTAATCCTTTATCTAGCTTTTAATTCTTGTAATTATAATTTATTTCCTGTAAATTCATGTTGGTGTAACTAATTTCTGTAATTTAATTTTCCCAACCCTAATGTGAAGATGTTGAAGTTCGCGCCCAACGCCATCCGTCTTTACTCACGAGAGTGGGCGAGACAGATGAGGACTCACTCAATCCTTCACAGTAGAGCGATGCGAGAATGATAAGCCTAATTTCCCAACCCAATCCCAATAACCCAATCCTTTATGGGGCGACTGGTGAGAGAATTGTATCGGCACAGGACCTTCACACCACGGACCCGTCCCTCTGTTGTGAGGACTGACTATCCAGCAACGTGGTATACATAAGTCTCGTAAGCCAGAAATGGCAGGCATGACCGAATGGGTCGTTACGTCAAGGAAGAAGAATCCCAATCTCCTAACTTAAGTTCTTCCTCAATCGGCCTTCGCGAGAACGGAG
>AXCM01006093.1:0-16591 GCA_000473375.1 Anopheles culicifacies
CACTCGTCTATCTATAAATTATCCTACATGTGCAAAAAATGTAAATTTTACCCAACATGCGTGAATAAAAACATGGCGTACTAATTACACACATTGCATTTAAATTATGGCGTCCGCGTGGAAACGAAAATTAATTTTCGCGGAATATAAATTAACTGCAGTTAGCATCGCTGCCCGCCGCCTGTGTGTGAGTGTACGTGTGTGTGTATAACGATGTGCCCACCCGGCCACGCAGCCGGCTCGCTAAAACCTCCCCCTGGGGGCCTTTTCGTCGCAACTGTGCAACTCTTGCTACAAATTCCCGAAAAACCCAGCCCGAATCAGCGGATGATGCTAGTCGGTGCATTTCGGATGCGAGATCGCTGCGGTTGTGGGCTGTGAAGAGTGTGGTTTCATTTGACGACTGTCGGACCAAACTTCCAACTGTGTCCGGCTGCATGACACACCGGATTTGCACCGGGACTACACTTTACAAACGCACGCAAACGCACACAGCGGCGTGAAGCGGGAAAGCTTAACAATCCATGAAACCACACCGGCGGAGGATGAGTTAAATGATCTTTAACTGATTGCGGTTAATTAACCGCTAAACATTTGTGCGCAATAATGATAGCCACACTAAAAACATGGTTTTGTAAGAAACGCAGCTAAGATATAAGCTTTACCGCCGTGCCGTTGTGCTGAAATAGCAACTCTTTCTAGCAAACGGTGTTGTTTGCTAATGAAAGATCACGATCAAAACAATTTCAAAACGGGCGCAATGGCTTCAAGGGAAGCCACTTAATGATCGAGAGCAGTAAGTTAAGTATGATTTCTATTATCAATCATTGGATGGGAAAAAAATATTCACACAGAAAATTAATCTTCATCTACATACGCATCTACATAATGTTGCTAATAGACTCAAGATGCTAGCGTTTAGATATCTGTATACATTGATGAAGAAACAGCGAACGTTAACTTCTAGGATCTTTGGAGGCCTTGAGCATTATTGAGTTTAGATCGATCAAACTACGATCTGACGACCCTATATCTAGAATACATAGCTTTTGAAGATCTGTAAATAATATTGTCGATTTCGGTTTTTAATTTCTTACTCATCCCGGTGTTTCTCCCGGACGCCATAACGCCATTACTCGACCCTCAATCTAGACTTACTACATCTCCCTTGCTCATCAGGACATCCTTTACGGACTGGGTTGTTCGGTGTCATTCGCACGACATGTCCAGTCAACCACAACCTTCTTAAAACGAGAAATCTTTATGGATTCTCTTCTACTAACGTGCATTTCCCTTTGACGCCAGCAAGATCGTCTGAGGAAATATGCCCTGGGAAGATCTGGGAAGATGCGGTATATCCACCTAACGTACAGGCTGAAATCATCATACCCAGCTCACTGGAACCTGGTGACTTCAATTCGTTGTAAACATTGGAATAGTTTATCGTACCACTTGAACAATTCGTCAATATAGCAACTACGCCACTGATCCTGGTTTTCACACAACAGCCTTATAGGATCTCACCATTAGCCTCAATAATATTATGACTATCTTGTGTACCTCAATTAGATCTTTGTATCCAAACTCTTCAAGCTTTTTATTTTTCTTTCTATTAATCTTAACGGTGGTCTATTGTTTGTTTGCAATTCGTGGTGTTTTATAATGTTTTCCCAGCAGGATTAGATCTTAGAATAATTATTCAGGCCACTAAGAGCTAGATGTCTAATTTGACTTCATGCTAGATGTGGACAGAAGACAACAGTCTTGCTAATAAATAATAATTAAACATCTTTGTCCATCCAATTTTTAGGTCTACGAACTTGTCTTGGTCTTCGTTCTTCTTCTTCTATGGCACTTCAACCTCGAGAGGTCTTGGCCTGCTATTTCTGGCTTCCGTGACTTGAATGTACCCGCAACAGGATAGTCAGTCCTGCTAGCGGGGTAACGGTCCGAATGGGATTCGAACCTCGGTCCTGTCCGTTTGAAGACTGGCAACTCTTGGTCTTGGTCTTGATCTACCAAACAAGTTAAACGAAGAAACAAATTACAAGCCAAAGTATCAAACATTTATCCATAATATCAACAAATTATATCAACAATTTTTCGATTAATGTTATGGCTAATGCTTTGCGAAAATAAACGTAAAGAATAATCTGTCTATTTATTATGAACAAATGCACGAAAACCCAACAAGTACACCCTTGTAAAGTGGTATCGTTTAGGGTCTTTATTGTCCGCCTGCCACAACGCACGTCCGGCTAATTTGAAGGCGCAAGGTCTTGTGCACTTGACAAAGACCGTCCAACTGCACCGGAGCACGCACCCCAAATACACAAGTAAGCACCCGCTTCCGGAACCGTTTTATCCACCAAATGGTGGATGTTCCCGCTGGCGATAAGTGTGCCACTATCAATTAATTTATTTCAATTTCTGGACATCCACAGCACCGCCGTACTGCAGGTATGGGTTGAGAGAAAAAAAAGGAGCGAGAAGCTCATCCTCGCTGTTTATTATTGCCCATCATCAGTATTGCAAATGGTAAACTCATTATCAACCACTCGAGGCAACAACGAACCGTGGTTCCAGAGGCACGTGAGGATAATATAGGACAATACTACCCGAAATATCCTTGTTTTTCGGTTGACTGCTAGCGAACGGAAGAAGCGCAACACTCAAGTGGCTTTCGGGCGGTTGGCGGTGGGCGAGACAAAAAAACCAAACTTCACCAAACACACTACAACCAAAACCGCCCGCTAGCTGTTTTGCATTTTATTTAAAATCATAATGATAATAAACAGCACCATTAAGTGCATCGCTGGCATGATGATGCCGCCGTTTCTGATATTCTCATCGTAAGAACAGCGGTAACAGTAGCTACGGCTTGATCTCTCCGCCGTTTCCCATGTGCCCGGGCGGGCGCGTGTTGTTGCTGCTGGAGTGTACACACTTGAACTTTTGCACAATAGTTTACCCACAAGGACTTGCGTTCGGCAAAACCTTCCACCGCTAGACCAGAAGCAGCCAAAAGCCGGTGCGTGCGTGAATTGGGTTCAATCACGGAACGGTTCGCTTGATTCGAATCATCGTGTAGGGCAGGGTTCAGTTATTTCAACCGTTTCCGGCATCCAGAAGAGATGGTCCGTGCCACTTTTGGCTTGTTTCCGGTTTCAATGTCTCCAGGCGCAGGCCACGTTTTGAATAGGAGCGTTGTGTTTTTTACCCTCCACCCTCGTTCCTTTGTGCCCCTCAGCGTTCTGTGCACGAAAGTTGTACAACTCTCCTTTTGTCAGCTTACCACGAGAAAACGTTCGTCGGTTTTCCCACACCCAAAACTTCCCAAAGGAGCCTTGTCCCATTACGCTACTTAGAGCTAGTTTTTCCACACAAAACTCCACACTCGAGTACCTTGTGCAGTTGGCAAAAACTGTACGACGGCGGCCCCGTTCACTCACACACACACACAAACTCTACCTTTATCGGTTGTGTGCTGCATGTGCCCGGTGCAATTTGCATATATAGTTGACGGTATTAAACTTATTTGCTGCAAACATACCCACACTCCCCGGGATCGTAGTGGGATCGGTTCTTCCGCATGCAGACATCCTTTCTGCTCCGTCCGGCACCGCAGCAGCAGGCATCACTGCATGCAGGAGCGTTAATATTGTCACTGGTTTTGCTAAAGGATGTCCTAAAATAACCTCCTTCTGCGACCGGCACGAAACCCGGAGGTGGTTTTATTTTGCAAACGGAGGATTCCGTTTGTCAAGTGTCGTGTAGTTGGAAGTGAAACTCCCTTGCATTCTGTGTGTGTGTGTATGTATTTGTGCTACATTTTATAATCGTCGTTCATAACGAAAACATCAGATAGTAAGCCGATTTGTGTGAGCGTGTGTATGGCAAATGCTATTGTTTCCCTTTTGTGAGACGGCAGGAAACACTATCGGGAGGTTAACGGACCACGGGGGGGAAGATGAACAAATAGAGCAACATGCCCCCGAACCGCATGGAAGCGTGTAGCGCTTTAAGATTCCGGTTTCCGGATCTTTTCTGGCGTGTTCTGATTTGTTTCATTAAATGGCAAACTATTTGTGACAACGTTTCATATGATTACGAATAACTACATTGTCTGCAAGAATATTAAAGTTACTAACTTGTTTTATGTTTAAGCGGGTTATGAGTTCTGAGTTCCGTAAAAATGATGCTGTGAGGTTCACATTTATGAAACAATTTTGCAATATTCTAACCAAAAATTCATCATCCAATATCTGGACCAAACTCGCCAAGGAATTCCTCAACCTCACCACATAATAGCGGGAAGATTCCAAGGATGCCACCGTAAATGCTACCGTCCCAAAACAATACTGCAATACAGCAAAGCGTTTCGCTCTAATGGCCACACACGGTTCTACGTTCTTTACGATGATATTTGATGGATATTGTAACGCACACGAAAGACAAATATTTGTAGTTTTTAAATAGATCTCCTACATGGATCGGTTTCCCCTGACAGGGGGCAGAAGCAGCAGTCCGTCGGTGACGGGCGGGCGAGGGAAAACAAATCTAAAGTGGATAATTTTTCATCAAACTCAGAAAATGAGACCATGGCCCCGGGACCTCGGGATGGCCAACGTCACCGGCCTTTGCCGGGTGGGCCCGCCGGTCGCATGTGTCGCATCCTTCACGGCATCCGGACGCGGTACATGTCACGGATCAACCTAAGTGTCGTGCGCTGCCATTATCCGGCCCGAGACATCCTCGAGCCGGCAGCAGCCAATTGGATCCTCCCGGTACAGTCTTCGAAACACGATCCATGCCTGCAAATCGGTGGCAACACATCCGTAACAAATGACATAATTTCCTCAAACTATTGACAGACTCGTGTCAATTGTTGTTTACTCAAGAAGCGATGAAGCGTGCACCCACGGCAACACGGCACCGCGGTGCAAGAGAATGTTGAAAATGGGTGCTATAATTCATAAGACACGATACTTCAAAACCCTCGGCGCGTATAACCCGGAATGGAACCGATCCACGCTAAGCCGGGATGATGATGATGATGACGGCGGTGTTGACTACTAAAAATAAACCGATGAATTCATCACCCATCAAGTCACTCCCGGGGCCCGTGGACCGTTGTACGAGCAGTTGACAGCGATTCAAGCGCAGATCCGCGTTCGCTCATTGACTTTCGGACAACCGAACGCAACGGAGCGAATGGATGGAGGACGGCCGTGGAAATCACAGCTGTTCCGAATTTTCCCGATTTCGTGTGACATGCTAACATTTTCTTTACGATGAAGACAACGCGACAATATACAATAGCAATTAACCATGGCCCCCGTCGTCTACTGCCGTTTGCTTCTCCTGTAGCTTTCCCTTTATAATGAATCGACCACCTACCGATCCGTGACCAGCGACCAGCGCGCCGCCTCCTTAGTTCGTGTATTTTCTCATTTCTTTAAGCTCCTTAACTAACTAGATCGCTTCGGTCTGTCTCAGCAACAATCTCGCTAGTAATGGACTGCAGCGTGACATGGACACGATCTATTCTATCTAGCCCAGATTGGTCGTTCGCGTTCGCGTTTCCACCAGCCTTCAATGCGTTCGTCTGAAACTTTGCATCGAATTTTCGGTCGTTTCTTGGGACGGAAAACCCACCCAGCCGCTCCCGCCGCTGTGCACAGCTCGTGATGAATTCATTTTATTTAAATTTAAATACAACCAAACAAGAAAAATTACCATACGAGCCTTGGCGTTTTCCCTGTTTTTTCTTCCCAGCCCACTGACAATTCCCAGCTGTTGTGTGACAACCGAGCTGACGGCTGTAACAAACAGGACGTCACCGTTGCAAACCTTGTTGCGAGCAGCATTAAGAATTGGTCGATCGGCTGTTGCGCCATTGTTGTAGGGCCTTTCGGTAGACTTTCCCCTGTGTTCTGCCATTAAATTGTTTCGTATCGGCAGGTTACCCCGACTGTGGCAGCATTTTGCGGAAAATTTTTCCCCAATTTAACGGCTTCCCGGTTGTTAATGGTGATGTCGATGTTGGTAGGCATGCATTACTTTCGAAACGAAATCAAAGTTATAATCGTAAACTGGCGTAGGAAAAGTTATGCTTCGTTCTAGGGTTTACGGTCGAAGCAAAAGTTCCTTTTCACTTTTCACTTTTACCAAGAAGCATAAAAAGTTGGATTACAATACTTGCAAATTTATCTTTTATGATATTTTTGCCTACTTTCGAAGTCTCGATTGAGGGCAAGACTCATTAGCGCTCTTGAATATGTGTCACTAGAAGTATAATTGAAAGCAAAATTTAATTATACTTAGAAACTCATTTTAGAGTTCATCAAGAAGTCCCAGGATCAACCAAAAATACTTCTACTCTAATCTTGGAACTGGTGGACTGAATCGGTGGTCGAGGAGATAGGTGCGACGGTCTTAAACGGCAGAACCGTGGTTCGAATCCTAACTGTCCTATTACGGATATTTTCAAGTCATGAAAGCCAGAAATGGTGGCAGGCCAAGACTTCGCGAGGTTCTAGAGTCCCTTGAAGAAGAAGAATCCTTGAACTGAATGAATTCTAAATCTCTGTTCTGAAGAGTTATTAGTCCTCTTAGATTCCTCACAAATTCGCGAATCCTCATAAATCCATGAGTTTCCTAAAGTTCATGAGTTTCCACATAATTCCACAAAGATTCAAAAACTATGCTTTGGTTTCCAAGGTTTCTTGAATTCTTTGTAGATTCGACTAGTATTTTAAATAACTTCTGGCAGTGATTCTTCCCAAGCACAACACCATTACACACGCAAGTATGCTGTAAACCATTTTGCAACATTTCAATGCCACAGTGGACCAACCCTGTCTTCACACAACAGCAGAAAAAAAAATACCTAAAATTACCGTAAAACTTTAGTCGCAAACGATTTTAATACGTTTCTATAATGCCTATCATTAAAATCATCAACTAATGAATTCAGTATATTCGAATACGAAATTAAACGCGCAATAACGACCACATCATTAAATCGATGAGCGAAAAGAGAGCCCCGTGGGCTAAAATCACTAAAAATGAGACGTGAAAAGGGGGGTGAGACTAAACGAACAGAACGCTCACTCAATATCTTATCTACCAGTGTCCAAACCAGTCAGACTCTGGTTCGATCTTGACCGTGTTCCCTTCTCTTCCCAGCGATTCCAGCATCCCGAGAACTGACTGCTTGTTCATATAGGTTTTGCATTTCTTTTCCAAGTTTTTAGCGCGCCATTTCGTTTTCGCTCCTTTTTTTCTTGTTCCAGGAACGCGTCAATACATTTTGGCCCCGCCGGCTATGGTTGGACAGGGATCCGCGATCAGCGAATGGCGGTGCATCCTCTTGCTGTGGACATGATGGTATCATTTACTAGCCTCTCTTATAGCTCCACTAGACTTTGGCAGCTCGTCAACACAGACCAAACATGCGTCTCTTATTTGTAGCGAGCATACATTGACACTTCAATGCGTGTAGTGCTTACGAGGATCGAAGACATAAAAATACAACCCCTAAACCATAACATCCTTGCCGACATGGGGTGATGAGCCGCGACCAACAAGGACAGAAACGACGGACAAGTTCACGTGCCTGGTACAGCAAACGTCAGTACACCCGAATACCTCCCAGCTGGCAGCTGCAACAACACTGTCAAGAAGGAATCTGGCTCTACGGCACACATTTACGCGTTACGGCCAAAGCGTCCATACTCCCGCTCGCCCTTTCCTCCACCCATAGGAGCTCGACTCCTCACATCGAGGAAGCATTTGTTTTGCACCGTGTTTACAATCGCAATTAGTTCATGTAAATTCGAAATCATTTGTAATTGACATAATTGAGACTGGACATGCAATTACGTCGAAAGATTGAAGAACTTTCAGGTGAAAGGCCACACGAAATATTATTACCGGCGTGGTGGTCGAAGAACCTGTGTCTCGTCGTTTCATGCCACCCTCAAAGCGTGCAAACCTGCTCGCCTTTATCCTTTACCGAAGGTCCAGGGTGTCTAGAAACCGCATGTGTGCGTGTTGTTCAGCATACTGTGTGTGCGGTTGTACGCCCGTATTGACACCACAAGAAAGCGCAGATCGGAATTAACCCGTCCGGTATCGGGGGCACACACACGGGAGCATCCAGGAATGCATCCAAAGACTCAATTGGCATAAACGATCCTGCGAAGGAAATGAGTTAATCTGCCAAACGCCTAACGGCAAATGGACACACACGTCAATACTGTGCGCCACGTATCATCTTCTAAAAGCTGAATGATGATGCTACTGATGATGATAATGATGATGGAAACACTTCCTTTTCTGTTCCCCCGATAGCGACGATAAAACGAGTAACATTCAAAGATTTCCGGAGAAAAAAAAACCCCATTCGAATCATTATCTTCTTCCTTACGACCCAAACCGAGCCACCTGCGAACGAGTCCGCTGCAGTGGGCTTGCACATGGCCCGTACCACAGACCGGACGGACACGGGTTTATTTTCAATGAAACCGGGGAAATAAATAAACCGTCCCTAAGTAGCCGAAATTAAGTTAGTTTAAAGTCTCATTCTCGATGCAATTGGGCTTCATTCAGCAGCATCGCGCCGCCAGCTCGTTCTGTGGCGTTTCTCGTTCACGTTCAAACACACCCATCAAATGCGAAACCTGTAGCGAACGCCGATCCCAGCGGCTATCGCCACTAAAAGGCCGTGTATTTTATTTATTCGACCGCTGCTAATTAGAAGACCTTTGGGGGGTTTGTTTTGTGATTGATGCGCCCCACGCGGGATGAAGAATGGCGCCACTCATCAATGAATGGTTTAAGGCACGGGAGTAACGCATTCTTTGATTCTTCTGAGCTTAGGAGAGACGGTTTGTGAATGAAAACATAAAACCCCATCACATTTATTGCTGGTTGTGATGAGTTCCGGCCGGTGCTGGCTGAGATTTCATTCACAATTTCTTCACCGGCTACCGGAAATGGTAAAGGGGTCCAGGAAATTAATCAGCACAGAACTGCTCAGAAATTCTTGAGAAACTTGAGCGACTAGTGTCCTAACATTTCGTGAATAGAAACTACAATAAAGGCATTAATTTATTATTTATAACATGCAATATTTTCTAATCGTAATCGAACGAATAAATCAATCAATTTTGCAAACCGTACCCAGGCACAACACTTCCCATCGTTTCGCCCTTTAACATGTTCCATTTACTGAGGCGTTGCGTGGACAAAACAGTTTGTTCCTCTTCTTCGTATTGTCAAGATTAATGTATGCGTCGTAAAACAATCATTTTGATGCCATCCTTTTATCGCGCCTAAATGATCGACACATGTTCGAAGTAGTCCGAAATGAAAGCACGTGATGATGGGGCAGATTTTTTTTTCCGTTTCGTTTGGATTGCTACGCCTAGATCACCCTGGCCACGGCAGCACTAACGATCGATCGATCGATCGATTGTACGATCGACGTCACAATGCATACGATAGGCCATTCAACTAACAGCATCACCATAATTTGTCTCCAGCTGATATTGGTGAGTCGCACGGAACATAAAATAATGCGTCCTGTGGAATATCGTGAAACCGTTTAATCCCGGCACGGTGACTGTGCAACTTTGCTGCTTGTACTGCTGCTGCCGTTGCTGCAGGGAGCATAGATTCGTCGAAAACATCACGATGACCTGCACGATGAAATAGTCCACGTACATAGAGTTTTGGCTGGTCTTGGAGGAATGATAAATTAAGTTCGAGACACGGAGACCACTCGCGGTGCGCTGATCGAAGGTGGAGGTGATAACGCAAGGAAGGATACGTGCAGGATAGTTCGAAGCCTACGTTGGTGATGAATTCCCGGCCATAGTAGATCTCATCGGGCAGAACGATTTTATCAAATAATTAAACTCTTCCCTTAGTTATTAATTACATACAGCGAGGTCTAACAGGCGTGAGTATGAAAGAGAGCCCAACAAAGGGGGAAAAGGAAAAAAACAAATATAGCCAAGTAACTTAACCGATCAGTTCCACCGGATAAGCGGCACAGGTATCTGCGGCTCAATTTTCGTAGATACGCGAGACGAATAGGCAAATGACACAAAACCCTTCGTCCCATTGGGAGGTCGCACCATCAACGAGGTAGGTATGCGCGGATGCTATTCGCTTTAGCCAGTCGTTCGCTAAATGGATGCCTCGCCCCGCTATTTCGAGCAGCATAATTGAAAATCAATAAATCGTATTCAATTAAATAGAAATTAATCGTGCGCTCGTATGGCCAAACAATCGCTCTCTAAGTGGATGTAGGGTAGCCGCTCGTTGCGGGGTTGTTTCTCAGCGGACAATCGTGACAGCAGGTGGGAAGGGTGTGAGGACGGAGGGGATCGTTTTGGAAGCGACCACAACACTGGTAATAATTTATAGTTTTGACAGCTTCGTAAGCTTATTTGTTTTCTTCTAGATGTGCTGCACCGTACGCTTCTTTTCGCCCGTTCATCCGATCCATCCGTCAGACCTTTGGCTGCGCCAAACTAGTCAACAACAGCGCCCTGGTGGAAGGTGACGAAAAGGGTCACACGCACAGCGTTACCGGTTCGACACGAGTACCGTGGGCCTTCAGGAAGAAAGGAACTACAAATAAAGATGCAGCGTCACTGCTGGAAATAGGAACGCCGTCCAAAATGCCATTTTCTCACCGGGGGACGAGATTTTGGGTCTTTTGAAAAATTGATATTATTATTGAATGTTTTACCACCAGCTAGTTGCCATTATTAACATTTTTAACACGCTTGTACATATATTTGCGTTTCGCTATGGTCTATCGACGAGACGGTTCCCATCAGGTTTTGTCAGTAAGGTACAAGGCAAGGCACAATCGTATAGCATGTGTAAAGCAGTTTTTATGCTCTGTCATATCCTTGCCACATCTGCTAGCTTTGCACTGATTGGAGACCTTAAGAAAAGCAACCAGATATCGGGACTGATATTGCTGAAAAGCAAGACATTTTAAGGAGAAAGAGTCGACAGCGCATGGCTCGCTAGCTCCTTGACACATTGATTCTTGACATTAGTCAAATTCCTCACATTGGAATTGGAGTCAAAAAACACGTAGGAAATGTGTGAGGATCATTCCTCCAATTAGCTAAATTGAGGCTCATAATGCAACTAAATGCCTTAATGGTTAGTTTAATGAATAATATTTAGTAATGTTTTAATTAATTTTTGCTGCACTAACTCTTACCTTGTCCGGTTTCTTTTTCCCAATCGGAGAAGGTATCTTGGCCTCTTCCTCCGATGCAAATCGGTTAAATTTCATCATCTTTTCCTTCACACTCAATTTGTTTTCCTCCAACGCTACCGCACCACTGTCCTCCGCTGCACCAGCGGCCACATTTTCCTTATTTTCACTCGGACCCATAACGCTCACTGCACTGGCCGATTTTTCATCGATCGAAGTTTGGCGCGAGTTCGAACCGATGCTTGCCCCCGATTCGCTTACCCTCTTCCTGGGCGGAATGGCGGGCGGTACTCCCCCTTCGTCATACGTTAACATGTCCACACTCAGCTTACGACCCCCATCGACCGGTGGAACCGGACGAGTGTCATCGCTATTGCTGCGCATCAGCAAAGCGTTCACTTTACCACCGTCTATACCAGCGAATGCACTGCCAAAGCTTATTTCCGAACCACCGCGTATGTAATCCGAGCTGTTGCGCCGATTTAAAGCGATACTGCCACGCGGACTTCCATGATATGACACCGCATCCGGAGACACTACCGGGGGCGGACGGTATGGCGGTGGCATGCGCATGGGTGATGCTTCACCATCGGACGGAAGTGCCGCGTACGAGCGGGATGCAGGACTCATCGGCTGCGATTCGGTGCCGGAATCTTCCGATGGAATTCCATTGTAATATTTGCGCCGTAGAACGAGATACTTCTCCGTGCCTTCGTGCTTCACCGATGCGATTTTGTTCACATATTCTTTAAATCGCTTTCGGGCTTCATCTATTACAATAAATGAGAAAGACAAACAAAGTAATTAGTATGGGCCTCAACCGTATGACACACTCTGTAAGAATTTTGTCAAGCACATCGCTCGACTGGAAACGATGAATCAACAAGTGTTTCTACCTGCTGCACGTACCTTGTGTGTCTTTGTTTGTGAGAAAGCTACGGAAATGTTTCACCAACATGTGGTTCGTTAGCTTATAGTTGTTTAGCACCATAAACTTTCGTATTTCCTCCATGGAAAGTTCTTTCGGTTCGTTTTCCATCGCAAAAAAGTGGTTAAATCACACTGCACACACAGCACAAAACACGAAACGTAAACAAATAAACAAACTTGGCTGCTACGATGCGTAGCCTTTTCTAGGGAGAATTAAAACACACTATCGCACAGTTTAACACAACCACAATGAAACGCGATAAAAATTAACGCTTTATTTAAGAAAATTGTTGCCAATTTACAGTATTTTTTCCCGTTTTTAGGCTATTTGTAGCAGCCAGAGCACAGTTCCGAGGCGGTCCAAAAACGTAAACAAATGGTTTTGACATTACCGTTTCGC
This sequence comes from Anopheles culicifacies, assembly GCA_000473375.1. Lineage (NCBI taxonomy): Eukaryota > Metazoa > Arthropoda > Insecta > Diptera > Culicidae > Anopheles > Anopheles culicifacies. The sequence continues at coordinate 12,585 of AXCM01006093.1, forward strand.
CACGAACAACGTTTTCGCCCGGCGCACATGAATTCGCCGCAGAGCACATGAGTTTACAGCGGCAAGCTCTTTGTACAGCGGTACTTGCTCTGCTGCAACGTAGCGAAATACCGATATCGAATAGAATCATTTAAAAATTAGCAAACAATAGCTTTTAGGAATAAAACATTGTAGAAATCGTTTATCAAAATTGTTCCAAATATGAGTAAGATTTAAAAACAGGCAAAAAACTCATTAAAATCTGATTAATTACACCCCATAAATGGTACGGAAATGTCGTGAGCACGTGAACACTTTACACCGTGTTACACTGGTAAATTTCAACGCTTCTAAGCCACACGGGTTAGATAAATCGCTTTCGTCTAAAGCGTTTCGATCGAAATTAATAATGCAAGACCGTTTGATGTGTTGCACCAACCTTTAACGCACTATAAAGCGCTCAACGGCATTTGATCGATATGGTAAGCTGCACGGCAAGTGCAGCAGCGATGCCTCATCTGGAACTACGCGACGTACATCACTTGGCCGCGAACATTAGTTGCCTTGTAGACGCTATTAATAAAAATTTGTCATCATGTTTGCAGATTTACCCTCGAGAAGCCTCGAGATGGGAAAGGGCGGCTGTTCGTCTGAGTTAATTTCGAACCTGCACGACAGCATTGGAGGTAAAAATATCACGCCTTCGTCGTTTGCATCTCAATCAAACGGACGGTATTTATGGGTTAAAGTAAATTGAGTGAAAACACCGCCCTGTGTGCCGTTCCAGACGGCGCACTGTCTACGAGAGGACAAACAGAATGATTGCTGTTTTCGATCTCAATTTATCTCTGTCCACACTAATATCGGATGTACCTGCGAAGGATCGGGTGTGAGCTAATTATGATTTGTTGGCCACGTGCATCGTTCAAAAAGAAAACCCAGTACCAAAGTAAACCACAACAATAAAACTTTCACGAAACTAAGAACTAAATTAGCACGTGTTTATCACCGCTGGACAAAATCGCACTGACCCACTGATCGTACGACGGATTGAATTGTTGAGGCAACAATTAGACAAGCTAATTTATTTTATTTCTAGTGCAAATTTTCGTGAAAGCCGCACATCGAACGGCGACGGAAGAGTGTGCGAGTGTCGCAAACGAATAAAGACCTAAACGCTCGCACACAGCTTTCGAAAGTAATCATCTCGCTCCGTCGCCAACGATCGCGCTCCATTTTAGTATTCCCGCTCCACACAAACTCCCTGGCACGGGAGCGCACGTCCTGTCTTTTGGGGTGCGAATTACTACGCGACCCCAACCGCGAATGGCGCGGACAGTGAAAGACCACCAAAAGTGATCTTCCAAACGATACGACTAATTAAAATTATGGGACCCACCAACCAAACAACGCTCGTCGCCTTCTTTGCACACACACACGTACACGCAGCAGCAGTGCCCGGTGGCAATCGTCGCGGGCGACCTTTACTTTTCGGCTGGCCCCGTTAATTGCTTCAACAAGACGTTAAATCCCGTTTCGTGCTATTACGTGACATCAAAATCGTTCATCCCCTTTTTGGAGTTCTCCGCCTCATCGCACGCTGTCGTCGATGTGACTGCCCCACGACCATGCTCTTCGATGAAGGGTGTGAGACTGGATAGCATGTGATAGAGGAATTGATCCGATCCGGCTAAAAATAAAGCCCGGCTACCGAAATCGTACACCACCGGCATCGCATGTTGTATTTTTGGGGAAATAGTAAGTCATTCTTAAAGTTGTATGTCCCACGATCGAAATTCTTGACGCGGACGTTGTACCTTCGTATACAAACAATTGCATAATGCAGCAGTATTGGAATATCTATTCTGCAAGACAAAACAAAAAGAAACGAGTAATGCATTTGGAGTAGAATATTATGTATCGCATACAGGCTGCAATGCCCTGCAATCTGTCCAGACCAATCTAACCAAAAGTCAGATTTTACGTATGTATGCGGTTCTTAGGAGCACTTGTATCTTGTATCGGTTCGGTTTCTTCGATTGTGGACAGTCGATGCAATCCGGTAAGGGGAATCTATAATTTATCATATTTATAGATTATTTACATACAAATGGGCAACTATTCGCTCATTAATTATGGAGCCGAACGTCTTCTCAAGATTGCAATGATTTGCAATGCCTATGTACTCTGCCTAAGTGTATGTTAGCTGGAGCGAATGTACGTGGTTTGGTGTTTCTCTGTCTAAAGAAACCGATAAGATTGTGCTCCACTTTCCATGTTTGATTTGTGAGCCAGCCGATCGATGGGAATGAGTGTTGAGTGGTGTGGAGTTGTGTTGCTTTAATAAAGTTTGCTTTTGCTGTTTTAGAAGAGTTTACCGAAGAACTTTCAAAGTGGAAATAGTTTAAGATTTTATCTCTTTTTTTTATAAAAAATATTTAAAAAAAGAGATAAAAAATAAGAACTTAAAGGGAATTATGTTTGTTCGTCTTAAAAAGATGCATTTCTGTTCAATGTTGCCTTTTGCTAGACATGAAAACAGAACTGCATCTGTTGTGTTAGGTTAACAATATTTCTGCTTTTTTCTTTGTCCCCTTGCCGCACAGAACAAGGCATGTTTTGCATAAGGGACAAACGAATACAACCAGCAAGAACAAACAGAAAAAAACATCATTAAAACACCCGCAACACGAGAAGTGACGCGCTAGGATGGCTTATTGTGCCAAATGCATGTCGCTCCCGTTGTGATGCATGAAACAGGAGCCTGCTCAATTTCTCTTGCCGTGGCACGTTGCAACAGCGATCCCGGCCCGGGCCGGTGTCATCCCTGCCCTGCGTTGCATTTGAAGAAAATTTTCCAATAATTATCCACCGAGCGAGCTAATTACGGGTGTCCTTCCGAGAAGTGGTGCCTATTTGCATCGTTTTTTTTCTTCCTAAACAAGCATAGACTGCCGCACAACATCTTCGTTCGTTACAAGATGAGCAAAAGCATCCACGCGTCATAGACGTGAGCTGCACGTGAGGGACTTTTAGAACAACAACCAAACAATCAGGAGCTTGTAGGGAATGGAATACTCTCCCTTAAAAGCGTGTTGGCATGTAAAGGAGCTCCTAAGAACATTTTAAGGAACATTTCGCTTTATAACCGATAACCCGAACGTGGCGGTTTTTGGAAGGCGCTTCAAACTTTGTCTTGAAGAAACGACATCGGACATCATCCCGTTGAGCGAACGGGAACTTCCAACCCATCCGGGTGTCTTTTGGGTGAAGCGGAAGTCTTTAAAACCGTTTACCATTATTTCCCTTTTCGACACGATGGTTACGATTCTGACGGTGGCGTCCTCCATCCAAGAAACTCGTGTCTGATGCTTCTGATGATGGTCAATGGGACCCACGTAAGCTAGGCAAACGCTTTGATGGCGCTTTGTCTTGTGCTGTGTGGTTCGCTTCCCCACGGAGGACTGACGATAGCAATGATCGGCTCACGGATCGCATCCCACCAAGAACGGAACTCTACGCAAGGGTAAGAAAAAGTCCTAAGAAAAAGGGGTTAAAACTCACCCAGCACACGGGAAGCGAACTAAGGGCACCTTCGGTCAAACCTCAATCGTTTCGACCCTTTTTGGCTGGCGCTTCCTGCCGGCTCTTCAATAGCGGCAATAGAGGCCGTTTAATGAATGGTAAATATTACGAACGTCGCTTCACGAAACACTTTTCGCCTCGGCCTAGAATAATTCGTGCGCCGCTTCCGATTGTTGACCCCGTTTGGTGAATGCGTGGGGAAACGGGGAACGACAGAAAGGAAGTGGAGTGTGAACTGTGGCCACGTTTGTCTGACGGGTAAAATGGTTCCGAACAGATAAGTGCTGCGAACATGCTGCTGCGGAAGCGGTCCCCTTTTTTTGAAAGCCCAAAGACCATTGACCATAGACGTTAAGATAGGCAGCATTAAAAATACAAATTGATGCGGTCAGTACCAGCATAAGACAAGTTGTTTTACGTTTCTATTACATCGCATTGCCTTC
>AXCM01006094.1:0-16472 GCA_000473375.1 Anopheles culicifacies
ATCTTGGATCTCATCTCGTACTTCGTTAAGTCAAGCAGACGCAGCAGGAACACTAAACATTTGTCCTTAGTTCCTCTTCATTCTTGAAAAACGAATAGAAATCATTTGCTCCAAATTCCAAACGACGATGCAACAGATGGAAGATGATTTAGACGAGTTGTTTTCTGAGTCCACCTTGGAGAATGATTTATAGGCGAGTGAACTGTCATCTATGTGTCTTTTCTTTCCTGCGCGTTAAGAAACACCACACCCGAATGAATTCTGTGTCGTTCATCATTCGCATTTGAGGTCGGAATCGGTCGGAAAACTATGGCTGACATGGCGTACAGGTCAATGGAGGGCACATAATGTTGAAACATATTTTTAGAATTGCCGGCCCCATTCAGGTGGTGGTCTGATGGAAATCCTATTCTTCGCTATCTCGCAGAACAGATAAGATCTTACGCACACGAAAGAACCCGTTCGGTGTGTTTCTTTCCATTGTCAGCCATTTCGGTTCGGCTCGTGCCATCGGGCACTCCTCATCTAGAGTTCTTTAATGGCAACAGTTTTCGCACCACGTGTTTGAATGTACCGCCCCCTATTCCTGACGTCAAACGTCACGGCTAGTGACCCCCGCAGCTGAATAGTGATGTGCTCATTGTGGCCGGCCTGCTTCATCTAAGGCATCAGGCCTCAGGATGTGAACAATAAAACATCTGCTAGCGCAGAAACACTTTCCCGAGCAATGGGCCCGGCTCCTACGCATACACGATGACGCTTTGCGATGAAGAATGGGGTTTCTTTTTTTTCGCAAACGGCAAACGGGTCGGTGCGGCGTACGTGCCTCGTTATGTCCGTCAGCAGTGAGCAATTTGCTTCCCGCGTGGACTCTTGCTTGCTCCATTTGTTTGGAGAGTTTAAAGAGATTTCGCTTGGATACTCGGAGCTTTTCCAGAAGCGCGAAAGAATGAGCGGCATATTCCACAAAGCGAAGGTGTCATAGGAGAGAGATGAATATATTTAGAATGTGTCGGTGTGAGAGGGGTGGACCATGGGGAGTTCCAGAAGGGTGGTATGTGAATGACCTCCAGTAGATCACTAAACTGTCCAACGCAATACTGTTTTACACCTTCAAACTATTACAAAATGGATAATCTTGGACGTTTTGGACCACCTCGAGTAGTGTACAGGGTAACTTGTAGTAGAATTATTAGTTTGAAATGGGAGATCAATCTTAAGTTACATAGCGCAATGCACTCCAACAAATGTGGACTAATGTTTTAAGTCGTCTGCAAATATATTACTCTCTTAAATTTGAATATCGTGTCCACACACTTCCCGAAACACCCTGTACCCCAAATGTCGATGCGTTTTGGCTGCTGGTGCGTACCAGAGAACGTGTTGCAAACCAATGAAGAAGAACGAAGCGGTATAATCTATTTTAAGAATTATGCAACCGAACCGCGGACCAGACCACTGCGAGTGCGTACGGGATACGCAACGCGTGTCTTTCTGCAGGAACCAACGAGCGGCGCACAGAGCGACGCACTGGCTTGAACACGGGGTTTGTGTGCATGGTTTGGTAATCGCTAATCCGCTAATAGGGCACCACTTGCACACTTTGCTAGCAGGTGAAACCGACTCAACGTGTCATCTTCGTCATCTTCATCATCACACCGAGGGAGGTGAGTGACACATGAGCCAATTTGGGTACCGTCCAAAGCGGATCGTCTAATGAGAGCTAATGAAACAGCAAAGCGCTATTTACACACCAATGGTCGACTTCCTAGTCGTGTTGCGTGCTGTGCAAGTGAACGCCTGTACGACCGTTTTAGGATCATTTTCTTCATTACCCATTCTGGAGAGTGCTTGGGAACCTTTTGGAAGCATTCAATGAACTCTGGCGTGCGTAAGAATAACAAACAGTACGGGATGGAATCCGTTGACTACAAGCGCATGATATGGAGTGTTCACTGCGCACATCTCCAAAGAAGTGATCCATCAGATCAAATGTTTGCAGATGTTTGTTTATGCTTTAGGGGTCCAGATTGCATAACTCCGTAACGCCGTATGCTGGTAGGAAAGAGTTATGTGGGTCAAGCACAAAACAGTCCCAACGCCACCGGCGAATGACTTTGGAGAAATGAAGGTGTTACTGGAAAACCCGAAACCCACATCGCCTAGCTCAAACGCTTGACGTTTGAAAAAGTATCTAAATGACCTTGCGCTTCGGGTGTACGCAGATCTCCAGTGAACAGTCCATTAGCATTACGGGGGACTGCGCACAATACGGCTGCCGTGAAGATGATGCAGTGGTATTCGCCTACAAGCGCCCCAACGCTGCCGTGGGGCATGATTTACGTACGCGGTACGTCTTTAAACGTCTCCATCCGCTGACTAATTACCGGTGCCGTTTGGTGAGTATCAAATGTACGTGCCGGCTTGAAGATGAAATATTAGGTCGCGCGTTTTGTGCTTACTGCAACAGCGCGCTACTGCTCCAAACTGCAAACGTCAGCACAAAAGCCAACCGGGTGATATATCACGTACAGAGTGTGTGTGGGGGGGTTACGCTTCCCATCCGTTTACGTACCTGGTTTTGTTTCTCTAGAAAGTATGTTTTATTTTGAAATAATTTACAGATTCACTTGGCCCATATGTTTGTATGTGTTTGTATATACATGCAGTACAAGATCAGTTCAGCTTCAAGACGGTTGGGCTTATCATCTAACTAACTAATTCATTAAGAAAGGCAAACCAACTAAAGCTAACGGTAGCGTGCGTAGTAGAGCAGTGACAGCTGTCAAACAGCTAGTCGATGATGCACCACCACCATCACATATCACTTCCAGTTCCAGTCGTGGACACTAGTGCGGGATGACGTTCGATGGATCGAGTCCCGGCTGTTGGAGCGATAGCAGCTCGATGGTTCGCGGCCTTGTGCTAGCGAGGCCTTGATCGCTATCCTCATTGCCATTGGTAGAGTCTGTTAAAATGAATACAGAGAAAGAATAGTGAGTAGTGTGCGTGTGTGTAGGTGAACAAGTAACCACATGTGTGAGTGCCCGGAGTGCGTTTCTCTAACGATAAGCAGATGTTCCATTACATGCGATGATTAAGCTTCTTAGCAATTAATATATTTGGGCAGACATTTACGGCCTCAGACTCAATGGAGACTGACGTGAACCTTGAACGCAATCAACATTATCGTAGTAACGTTAGAAAGGAACAGAATAATGTGGATTGACTTCCGCTGGTCCTTTAGTCTCTCCCATCCCTATTGAGTCTTCCCGAATCGATCAATTCGAACAGGGATTGAGCATTCCCCTTAATAAAGCGCACTATTTATAGACGATCCATCTCGACAGGCTGGTACAGAACTGGGGAGCTGGCAGGAAGCGACGAGTTCGCACATGATGATCCATTACCCAACGAAAATGGCTGACGATTTTTCTTGCGTTCAGATGCGTCTTCGCAGACTCAAGCATAAGTTCTCGTCTGCGTGTGTGTGTGTGTGTACAGAGTCGTTCGTGGTAAGTGTAACTGAACGGTAAAAATAGACATCACCTCTAGCTCCTTCACCTTTGTAGTGTGGTACCGAACGGTACCACATATCGACATCGCCCCTTGTTTGCCATTATCACACAACCGGTGACTGGTTGGTTGGTGGTTTACTTCTTAAGGATTACGCTAAGCTCTACAGTGAACATTGAAAGGGATAAGTTTGTAGTACTTGGAATCTCGAAATATATACATCCAGTTCAAAGTAGGTCATTCATATTCTCCATTCTGTGCTCTGTTCTTTACTGAGCGCGAAAGAGATCGCGATCGGTCAATTTTAAAGTCATTTATAACAGTGAGTTAGCTAATAGCGACTAAGCGTTGACAAGATGTTATCATCTTTATGGAAAACAACATGTATCGTACGCCAACGCGAATCGCACGATCGCATTTCGGGAAGATTAATCTTCAACAACAAACTTCCATCATGCTGAGGAAGAAAAAAAAACGCTCAACGCAAACAGCTCAGCTATATACACATCGCATTCGCGGTGCGCGGCCCCGTTTCAGCCCAGAAACACACAAGAAATGTCAACTGCCATGTCTGTTGTCCTTCAAACTGATTATTTGGCCGCTCGATGTCGTCTATAATTAGTGTGCCGCTTTATTTGCCCTTCCCAGGCTACGGAGGCTACGAAAGCAAACAGGGAGTGCGGTTTTTATGGGGATCTTTTGTTTTTTTTTTCGCTCGCAAACTCTCGAAAGCAATGGATTAGGTAAGGAAGTAAGAACCTAAGCGAACCTACCTTAACATTGTCTGCCTTTGCTGCCGGGTGGTAATGCTGGGTGTGATGATGATCATGGTGGTACTGATGTTGATGATGTCGAGGTGGTACTTGCTGCTGAAGATGCTGATGATGTGTGATGACGGTGGGGAAGGTATGTAACGGTTGGTACATTGGTTGCAGTGGTGGCAACGAGCCCACCGGATGGTATCCATTCACGAGCGGAAGTTTGCGCGTTACCAAACGTGGACTAAACGATTCCTGGCGTTCCAGCTTGCGAGTCGTACCATTGGAAGGTGCCGCGGCAGGTGTGCGTAATGATCCGCGTCGCGAAAGTGGTCGATAGAAGTATGCTGCCTCATCCACCTTGTCCAACGCGTCGTGACTGCTGCTACCGCTGCTGCTAAGCGTTTCATAGTCGGGTTCCTCCTGCACCTCACAGCTGTACATCGAGAACCGGTGCAGGAACTTGGGTGTGATGCGCAACGCCGACAGCACATTCATCGGCTGGAAGTGTCGGATACCGTCCTCATCCAGCACGGTATATGCGATCTTTCCCGCCAACACTTCGTGGCTGGACTCACGCGGTATTACCGCCTGTATGCCACGCTTAATGATGAGGAACGCTTTCGGGTACTGCTGCCGCTGGCTGTGACCACTCTTCAGGAAGAACTCCTCGATCGCTAGCTGATTGTTGGTGTAGAACAGCGAGAGTGGTACGTCACGGGACGATTCGATCACCGGGCGTCGTGCGGGTGCGTGCGATAAAGCTCCACTCTGCCGAATCAACTCCCGCAGCTTGTCACTCTTGGTAGCGTGGGCAGGTGTTCGCTCGAGTCCATCCATCAACTCCCGATACTCGTCATCGTCTTCAGCCAACTGTTCCATGATCAGCACTCGATTGATAATGGTGAATAGCTCATCCTCTTTGTGGAGATCGCGCAAAGCTGCCGGATGCGTTAGGAGGTACTGCAAGGCTTCCGCTTCCTTAGCATGTCCAAGAGCGTGCGCAAGGCCCTCCGACTTACGAAGCAGCGTGCGTAATGCGTCATGCGAACGGGGATCTTCCACGAGCTCGACCAGCGCTGCTTGGGCTCGCTCCTGAATGCTATCCACCAGTGCAGTTTGCAGTATCTCCGAGATGTTCACACTGTCCTCTACCACACCGGAACTCTTCAGGCTGGTAACGATGGATTTGAAGAGATTTTCGTCTTTTTTGAGTAGATTTACAAACGCCTCGGACATTCCACTGTTATCGAGCAGCTGACAGAACTCCTCGATGGCTCCAGTTGGAAGCGAACCAGTGCCGGGTTCGGTATCGTCACCCAACGGATCCTCTTCCATGAGTGCCGTCAGCGTTCGTAGCTTTTGATCGATGTTATTCTTGACTATCGTACGATTAACAGCCCCAAACAGATAGTCCACTGCTTCCGGAGACTGTATGACGTGTTGTAGTTCCTCCACTGTATATTCCCCAGTAGATGCCTTGATCGCTTCCGCAATCATCTCGTACATCGATCGCTCGGGAGCGTTCGGATCCGATCCTTGAGCATCGGTGAGAATGGAGGCTAAGCTGGCAGCAAGAGCTTCCACTACGCCGATGGATCCATTGCACACCGTTTCGTCTTTCGGTGCATGTGCATCACTGTACTGGAGGGACTCGCGGTCCACCTTCCGGCAGACCTGCTTCAACCCATCGAAAATGCTCTCCAGCACGTCAAGCTTCGCACCCGGCAGGCTATTCTCGGCCAGAAACTGTTGTAAGGCTTTGCGTTCCTTCGTGCTCTCGAGTACGTAATCCACAGCGGAAGCTTCCACCTGTCGTCCGATGGGCATACCGGACTGTGCCAAACTCTGCAGGATCGTACAATCCAGACTAACGACAAGCGTGCTCTCACCCGAAACGGCTCCACCATATGCCGGTTGGCTGGGTTTCAGTAGCTTCAACTCTTCGGGCGTTACGGTGAAGCTCTGCACCGAGAACTCTTCATCTCCATCCTCGTTGTCTTTCAGATCCGGAGCAACGAACCGTGGTCCATCTGCCGTTTGAACGATGCGTCCCGGGATGAAGGTGACACGATTCTCCGATTCCACTACGCGACCCGGTACGAACCGTGGTCCATCATCCGTGTCGACGATTTGACCCGGTACGAACTTTTCCCCATCGTCGTCCGTGCTGATCACCTGACCCGGTATGAACGTTGGTCCGACACGTGTATTGATGATCTGTCCCGGGACAAAGCGTGGTCCATCTGGTGTTTCCATCGTCTGACCGGGCACAAACTTGGGACCACTCTTCGTTTCGATAATCTGCCCCGGTACGAACTTCATGCCTTCGGACGTTTCAATCACCTGTCCGGGGACAAACTGTTCTCCCCTGTCTGTGAGTACCACCTGGCCCGGTATAAAGCCATCGTCTTCCGTCTTGATGCCGGGTATGAACTTGGATTCGGCGAGTTGCTTTACCAGCTTGCCCGGGACCACTTTGCCCGCCGGAAGATGTTCCCGTCCAATACGCTCCGGATAGAACTCGACTCCAGTATCGTTTTGCACCAGATTACCAAACACACACAGTGACGGTTCTTCGATTGCTAGTCGCTCACCGTCCACCACCAATCCAACGGGAGATGCCTCGCTGAAGCGTACCGCATCGATTGTGGAAGCCAGCGCGAACGACACTTCACCTGAGGGACCGATCGTTGTAGTACCAGGCATAAACACATCACCGTGCTTCGTGTGAACGATCTGTCCCTCGACAAACTTTGAGCCTTCTTTGGTTTCGATGTTTACACCCGGCACGAACTGTCCACTCGCATCTACAATACCAGGCACGAACGAGTCACCGACGTACTGGCCAGGAACGAATCGTGCCCCTTCCGAAGTGACGATCGTTTTACCAGGTACAAACCGATCGCCGCCACCAGCGATGGTAACTGTCTGGCCAGGCACAAACACTAGCTCACCTTTACCGTCCGGATTCGGTACATTCTGGCCGGGTATGAACCGTTCCCGACCCTGTACGGTTATCGTCTGTCCGGGCACGAATCGTACTCCGTCCGGTGTTTCGATCGGTTGACCAGGCACAAACTGCCCCGTACGTTCGTCCACAACACCCGCAATGAACTTGCTTACACCTTCGGGAGTTACAATCGTTTGTCCCTGCACAAAACGTGGCTCACCGTTCACAGACAGCACTTGTCCACACACGAACCCTTGTCCTTCGATCACCTTCCCTGCCACGAATGTAGCTGAGGGTTGTTTCCCTGCTCGTGCCGTCGTTACCTCACCCGGGATAAACTGGATCGTACCATCATGTCCGGTAATGGTAACGCCGGGTATAAACTCCAGCTCCCCGGACGTACTTCCCGAGGCGGGCAGTGACTGACCCGGTATGAACGTTGGCTTGCCACCAACCATTACCATCTGCCCGGGAACGAATACGGATTGGTGGTTAACGATCAGCTTCACACCGGGCACTCCATCCACTTCGGTTGGTTGTGCCTGGGACAGATGTGTCATGACGGATGCAAGATCATCCAGATGGGGCAACATCTCAGCCGACGTTGCTAGTCGCTCCTCTAGCTGGGCAAGATGGGCGAGCATCTCGGGTGTTAGTGCAGCGATTGCTGCGACTCTTTCCGGCTTCAGATCCACCTTGGCTGGTGTGATCGTACCGACGTACGATGCCGCTTCCAAACCGGCACAATGCTCCAGCTGAGCTTCATCAACAGCGAGCCTACGGGCCGCGATCACCACCGGTAGCACGTTGAGTGGCTTTGGTAAGGCTGTGACCGTACTGCGTACACCTTCACCTTCCGCATTCCGATCAGCTGCCTCGCGTTCGAGTGTACTCCAGTCCCAGGATTCGATGAGCGGTTTCACCAAATCACCAAGCTCCGGTTCCTGCTCGAGCAGGTGCTCATTGAGCCGAAGTGCCTGCAGCTTCTCGGCACGCTGCCGTTCGCGTCGTTCCGCTGCCAGACGGATCGCCTTCTCACGGTGCTCCTCGATAAAGCGTTGCTCCTGCTCGATCTGTTCCTCCTCAACGCGTTCCTTGCTTTCGAAGATGTTCGCTATGCTGGAGAGGTTGGATTTGGCTTTCGGTTTCGGCCGCTTGGCGTCCTCTTTCTCCCGCCGCTTGATCACTTCCTCCCGCGGACCTTCACCTTCGTACAGCGTGTCCGTCTCGAGTGTCGTGTGCTGGAAGTTCTGCAGCGGTACACTCACACTATTGCCTTTGCGCAGTTTGATCAGTAGCTTGTCGGACTCTTTCGCTAGCATTACATCCCGCACGTCACCATCACGGACGGCCGCTTCGAGCCGTGCGGGAAAGACGAGCCCGAAATTACGCTCATCCACCCGATAGACGTACAGGCTCTGCTCGAGCGGTTTCGTCTTCTGTTGCAGGATGGTGGTAAGATTCCGCTGTGCCTCATCACTATCGTCCAGCACCGGGAGTACGTAGCGGAACGCACACAGCACCTCGTGCCGTCGTCTGCCGTACGCACCGGGCTGGTAGTGGTGTGGTTCGAGTTCGGCCGACACGTTCGTCACCCGGCAGCGGTCCGTGCCGGCGGAACGTTTGACGAGCGTTACCGGGATGAAGTGATGGGAGGGAAGTCCGTACGATTTGCCCGTCACGCGACAGAACCGTTTAGCGGCGGCCGGTGAGATTGGTGGCAGCATCGGGAAGTAGTTGGGCTTCGGTAACGACCGGCATTTGCCGGTGATGCGACAGAACGACATGGTGAAGCTATGGGGGGGTGAACTTTAATAACGACGAGTTGTAAAAACGTGTCCGATCGATCTTGCACTTAACAGTCTTTCATTCCCGTGCTCCAAGTTGTAGTCACAGCTAACAGTAACTGCATCAGCCAGTTCCGAAAATAGCTCCAATAACTTTCACTTTAAGTTGCTCGTGGAAAATTAATCTTCCCGGTATGTTCCGTTTTCCCAAAAAATTTCCACCAAACTGACGTTGGAAATTCCTCACAGTTCTTCACACAAACATTCAAACACATGAGTCAGAAGTCGATGTTTCGGGGTTTTTTTTTGCGGCGTAACGCAATCGTGACCGGAATATGTTTATTTTCGGCTAGCCCTTATGCATCCGTAACTCTTCCCGGTCACCTTCGGTGCGTTGCACTGGCCTTCTGCGTTCCCAAGCTAAAAAGGCCAAAATGGATGCGAAACGACACTAATCTGCGTGTATCCTGTTGGCATTTAGTCCGTTGGTCACGCGGGATCGACGAAACGATCGCTAATTTGATGGATGAGTCGTGACTTTACGTTCCGGCCTTTACGCGCTGAAGTGGTTCCTCAGTGGCAGTGAAACACACACACAAAACCACTGGCTCCCGAGCAAACAATTCACCCCCGAAAGGATGGAGTACGGGCAAGAACCCTTGTGGGTGCTAAAAATATCTTAAATTCTTTCCCACTTTCGAGCGTCCGACGTGTCTCAAAACCGTCCCGTCTATTGAGGCTCTCCTCCGGCAAGGCTTTGCACTGTACGTATTTGTATTTTGGCAGAAAGAGAAATGTAGGAGTAGATGCGTTTTTTGCCAATTTCGTTTGTTTGTTTCACTTTCAATTAACGCTCGCTTAACATGACACATCGATGGTGTAACACTTTGGTCATTAATTCTCGTCTCGCGGGGTTTTCTTCTTTCTATGCACTAGCCTTTTCTTCTTCTTTGTTTCTTTGTTGCTATTTCACCTTCATTTTGTTTCTATTTTATCACATACATATTTCGCAACACTCGACAATGTTGTATCACGTGAATTTTAACTTGCTTTTCTTAACAATACCACTTGCACGAGGAACACTCACTGAGACCACGAACGCTCGTTGTCCCGGTATTTGGTTAGCACGGACCAAACCGACCAACCGTCTCGAACTGACTGACTGGGAAACTCGGCGTGCGTGCTCTCCCAAGGTAGGAACGTTTATTTAAATATATCAAAACTTTTCCCCCCTTCCCACGGGACACTCGTTTCTCGCACTTTTCTTCGCAACAACTCTCGATGCAACTCTCTCCCCACCGCAAAAGAACTGAGAGCGTGCGATAAAAAATCCAAGAGAGAGTGTTGATCGATTGATCTTCATGAAAGGGGATTTCCTTCTTCGCTGAGATGACGCGATCGGTGACTTGCGAATGAGCACGAGAGAAGTGACTCATCACGTTTTTTTTCTCTCTCTCATGTTACTCTCCTAGTTCTTTTTTTTCCACCAACCAGCTGGTAATTTTACAGCTCACCCTTTTATACGAGCACAGGTGTAAACGCTGTCCGATTGCTGTGCTTCCAACGTCTCAAATGAGGCGTACCCCGTGTTTTGTTGCGCCTGTGCTGTAGCTTTGTAGGGAGTGCGAAGGTGTAACCCATTACCAGCGGACCATTGCGACCGTTCAAATTGGACCATGATGGATGATGATTCCATCCTCAAGAGTTGTTACGAACAAAAAAAGGGAAACATCACTGAACCAACTCGTTTATTAACCTTCTTCGCGGGGTTACTCATCACTCGGGAGAAGAGGAGAGTCACATCATCCTCTTGATCTTGTGTTTTCGAAACACGTGGAATGTGGTTTGTGCCTTCATTTTGCAAAATGTAAGCAAAGGAAGTGTCTGATCATGATCGAACACGAAACAAAGCGAACAGAAATAAAAACGGGAATTATTTGTAAACAAATTTGATTTTGCAAAAGGAAACCAAAAAAAAGCATTCGTTGTCTGTGCTAAGATGAGTACCGCATCTGTAATTAATCATTCACAGTTTAAATGCGTGATTTTTGCACCGTTCGCGCTCTCGAAATGGGAATGATTGACAATGGACGTTCAAGACCGAGATCGATGGCTAGACCTAGATCTGGTTGTTTTTTTTTCGTTCTTGGGGTGCTGTGTGCTTTCTCCGCCAATGATTCAATCCAGCTGGTAAATCCAATTAGTTTGAACAATCAAGATGTTAGCGACCGCAGAAACGAGCGAAAGCAGAAAGAAACAGGCGACAGTTCCAAATGACTTCCGCGAAATGTCACGCAGCATTCGCGTGACGCAAGGAAAGTGTAAAACATGACGGGTAGCCTTGTCGAGACACCGACCGGGACAAGGGATCGCAAGCTCGAAATTAATCAAAACTCAACAATCGCAGCGAACTGGTGGTTTCTTTGTGAGAGATGTGTGATTTTTTTTCTTTTTTGAACTGTCAGTTATGATTTGTTTTTATTTTTTAATGAAAATAGAAGCAAAATGGCGGACCAAATGTATTGCGGAAATTTTGTATTTTGGTGAATTATTTGTTTTTTTTTCCTCAAAAAGTCATAATATTTTTGATAAACAAAGTGATTAGGGTAATAGAAATTGATCAACATTAATCTGTCACTCTATCAATTTTAGCATCCGTATATCACAACACAAATACAAATTGCGTGAAAGTAGCAATACCGATACCGAGCACCAACGCAAACGGAATCCCATTCATCTGTCGTCCGAATGGGAGTGAAGGAAAGATCAAACCATAATCGCTTAGCGTGCCGCTGTGATTAATGATCATTGAGAAGAAGGCTACGGGAAAGTGTTTGGTGCCGTCTTCGATCTTGCGAATCATTTCATCCAAAAATACGCCAAAATCCGCTTGGAACGATAGCAAATCATACGCCATTTCGCTTGAAAGCGACGATCTTGGCAATGGCACCAGGCTTTCTGCAGTATTAAATGAACCATCACACGAGTAAGATAAATGATTTTCGTTAGTTCCGGTTTCAAGTTTAAGGGGTGTTTTTTTGAGCCACGTGTCGTAAACCGTTCATATCGGGTTACGATTTGCGTCGATTGATTTACGTACGTGATATCTTCTTCGGATCATCCCCCGTTTTAAACTAAAGATCATGAACTCAGTCAAGGTCTTACGACGAAAAGGTCGGTCACGATAAAAAATGGATACTCTACCACTCACACACACACGAACACGCGTTCATCCGGCACCGGAACTGAAAGACGACGACTGATGGATGTTATTTGACAGTGTGCCATCTATCTGCATGGGATCTTTCCGTTTCCCATAATCCACGACATCGCGGCCGACACTTGTCACTCCCGGAACTGACAGCAGGGTAAATTAATGCACGCCGTTGCAGGCGGCGTGTGCAACTTGCCCCAACGCTGATGGAGCGCATCAATGCATACCGAGTCGGCTGTCTGGCGGAGCAGAAGACTGACAGCTGAGCTGAGGGGTGGATTAAGTGCAATCGCGGAAATTTCAGTGAAATGTGAGAGAGCTCATCTTCCGATGTTTTTTGCGTTCTTTTCTCAAACAGCGTTTTTGAAACAGGATCGTTGTTTGCATTTCAATTCCTTGCACACGTCGGGTTGCATTTTTCTGCGCTTTAGCTCGTGTGCTAATGAGCCACATCAGTTGCAAGGAATATTCCATGGAAGGTGCTAAATTAACGCAATTCATCGCTGCTTGTGGGTAATGTTAAATAAAACCTGCCCATAAAGGAAGCGTCAACCTGGTAAACAAACCATAACCCGAGGAATGTGTGCATTCTCTCGCGGGGTGTATAAAGTGATCCTCAACTGACTTTTCTTTTTCTGCAACAAATAGACCTTGACCGATGCACCAAAGCAATGGAGTGAGAGATTCAAACACGGATGAATTGTTTGCTGCTAAAATAAATGTTGTTGTTAATTCTATTTCCGCATGCAACCAGCAGTTGTACGCTGCACAATGATACGGACAAGTGGGATTTTGCA
Source organism: Anopheles culicifacies (assembly GCA_000473375.1). NCBI lineage: Eukaryota > Metazoa > Arthropoda > Insecta > Diptera > Culicidae > Anopheles > Anopheles culicifacies. Next base: position 13,026 of record AXCM01006094.1, read on the forward strand.
TTAAACGAAAAAAGTAGAAAAATACACAAAACATACAGCATATGCATTGGCTTTTGGCATGGTATGCTACCGTTTGTGTTGTTTCCGACTCGGGAATCAGGTCGGGTTGCACATCTGGCATGCATCATAGCATGAGCCAGCGAACAGCATTCTTCCCATTTGCTTAACCGAATGAAAGGTGAAATGATGTACGGCCGAACACGCGTGTCTGGCAGTGGATCAACTTTGGCTGAAAGGAAAAACTGTTTTCTCCTCTTTATCTCACTTTGGCGGATACATCTTCACATCATCGTTTTTGGCGGTCAATTTAGCACCACAGAATGCACGGAGATTTTTGTTCTTTTTTTTTGTTTTTTCCTGTGCAAAAGAAATAATTTCTACAAACTACCATGCGCCTCCATTTCGTTGGAATGAATCAGAAGACGCGTTGTATGAATCAGTGTCTGACGCTTAGCTTATTTTATCGCCGTGTTGTGTTTCCTTGTGACAAATGTTATGCCCACTCTGACAGGGACAAGGGTATTAATTAAACTTATTAAATTAAACGATCGTGGTTGTTGTGTATGATTTATAAGATTGGAAAAAAAACCCAAAATGATGTATTAAGTCGTTGGAATTAAAACAAAAATACGTGTGAGTATACAAATGTAAAGTTTTAGAGCAATTCTTGCTTGTATAAAATCTGTGCTTTCCATTTTAAAAATGCACATTATAAAACAAATGCATTCCATTTTCTTCATACAACCGCAGAGGTTTGCACCTGCACTAACCTGTTCACTTTTCAATGTGTCGCATGTCGACAGAATGCAAACGAACGTCTTAATCGCACGCTGATCTTCGAGAGGGCGGATGCAGTTGGACTTTTTCCGTCAAACGAAGCGTCCAAGTGGATGCAAAGTAATAGCGCTCTCGAAAGTGAACTCATCGTTTCATCTGATTCATGGTAGGCCCTTCTAAGCGCTCGCTGTAAAATTTGACGGGCCATAAATGATTTAATGTTTCCCGCCGAATGCTTTCAGTGCTGGTTAGTTGCGTATACATTTGTTTTCTTTATTTCAAACATAATGTAAAATGTTACGAAAATTCATACAAGATGGAGACGCATGGTTGTTTTTAATAACAACTCCTATTTAAAGTAGAACGATAATGTTTAAGGTCAATCATTCAAAACAGCTTATTTAAACTGAACAAGATTATCTCCATTCACTTGTGTATTGTAAAGAAATAATATTTTTGCACGTGATCTCTTTAAACCTTATTGATAATATTCTTTTACAACATCTTCAATTAAAGGAACTTATCAAATCGTTCATACTTCACCATTAAAACGTAAAATTACTACCAGATGTCGCTAGTGGCGATGTGCCAGCTTTGAAAGTTTGACTTGCGAAACCCACCACTAGAGTGCGCTACATTTCATGCCAAACGCAATCTTCCCCAGGCATCTTGCGCTCTATCTTGTGTTCGCTACGGATACGCGGATTTCTGTTTTGCTTGATCCCATCCATTGCGTCTGTCGCTCACATCACACGGTATGAATTTTCCCACGAACCGTAAGATAATTTATTTTTAAAAACACCCATCTATATCAACACCCCAACGGGGTACCCGGCCGGGTGCCAGCATCGGAAAGCTGCCCAGAAAGTGGGCATCACACAGCAACCGAACGAACGGAAGTGTGAGAAAAGAATGTGAAAATTGTTTAATTGCGTTCGCCGCGTACGGGTAGCGTGTTTCGGTTTTTGGCGCCGTCCAAGCTGACTTCTGAAAGGTCTGTCGGTCCGGATGGGACCTTCGGTAATGTATCAAATTTTAAATGAAACGTTTTTTTTTTTCACCGCCACCACCACTCAGCAGTGGAATGTTTAGTGCCATTGGTATCGGTCCAAAGGGAAATAGATAAACGGGTTCGCAAAGTTTGCACTTACCTTAAATCCCTCGCTAGGGTTATCGTCGTCGGATTCGTTGGGATCGTTGGAGTAGCGCAGCCCGGAGGACGTCGTGTTGCATGGACGGTAGTGATAGATCGGCCTCGTCGCCAGTCGCTGTGACTCAGGACGGTGGGCCGCAACACAATCGGGCTCCCGCGAACGATGCTGGGAGGGTTGTGTTGCTGGTACCGGATCGACTGGGGACGCCTGAGGTGCACGATGCTGGCGTTTCGACGGTAGAAGGATGTCTTCCTTGCTATAGGACACGCCGAAGTCTGTATCAGTACGTCACAGCCAGTGAGAAAAAGGAGGTAGAGGTAAACATTTAATTACAACAAAATTCTTCCGAATAACAAACAAATCATCCATCACCGTAAACAAATAACTAGTTCACATAAAACGCACGTAACACAGAGGTTATTCAGTTTGGGAGCGTTGGTGGTAAAATGTCTTCATTATATTACGTTATTATTTACGATCGCACCACATTTCACGGGGAAAACATTTAAAATCACCATTAGTTTCGTGGTTAACTTTTTGTTTGCATACTACAGTTTTACAGTCACTTGTTTTTTCTTTGTACGATGAACACATCATCACACAAACACTTCAAACACTCGACGAAAAGGTGTTAACCGGGCCGTGAATTGATGGTACGTGAATGTTTTGAGTTATTTCGCTAACGCTAGGGAGAAAAACAGATGTGCGACAACGAGCCAGGAACGGTTATGGATCGTAAAATTTAACGATCCTCAGCTTGGTAAACAGCTTTGAGCAAATGATGGTTTTGGGAGGCAGTCGGATTGAGCGTATTTTATTTGAGCAAAAAAACGGTTTTATTGTATTTGGTGAATCACAAAACTCGGATCGTAATATTCGGGAATCCGATGGAGACGCCTGGTGTTTTACTTTTGATGGAAGGGATATTGAAGCAATTCGCCCATTTTGATCAGATTATTTACATTTGTTGGCGTGACATCAATTTCATACGCTGCGTCGAAAGTAAAATTATGTTAATCTCTTGCGGAAATAATATTTTTTTTCCTTTTAGCTTCATGTAGGAATATAAGGGCAACATGCAGTTACAAACACTTATGTACCAGTAAACCATCATTTTACTGCGAGTACAATAGACACAACATCACAAAAATGATGTCTATCTGATCTGAAAGCAAGTAAGATTGTAGGGCGCCCGATTTACGCGCCAAATATTTTGCAACAGACGTCTGAAATCAGAGCACGCTTCAAGCGAGAGATACACGCTGGCCATGCCGTACAGGATCACGTTTTGCACCACCGTTTGCAACGGGTATGAATGTGTTAATAAAAAAGCCATAAATCACGCCCATCGGCTTTAATTATAAGCAGTATCACATTCCCTCCTGCTAGCCCTTACTGGCTAACGCTCTGATGCAATCGTATTTAGTCAACATGCACCTAATTGACACGTCGCTGCATGATGCTTTCCTGAGCATCGTGGTTGTAATACGAATCACATAAAAAGGCACACACACAC
>AXCM01006095.1:0-16141 GCA_000473375.1 Anopheles culicifacies
CGTGCGAATCTCGGTGGTTTGAAGTTTAAATCCCATTTCACGTTTTACTCCATCCCGAAGATTATCATCGGTTGGGTGAAATGTCATTTGGAACTTGCACAACGAACATCGGGGACGCTTTGTTTGGGAAGGCGTGTGTAATGAAAAATGCTGCAAGGACGGGGTGCGGTGTGTCATTGCTTCCCATAATTTTGTAAAATATGGTAGTTTACTTTTACTTGCCTTCTTCAAACCTTGACTGCCCAAACCCCTCGAGACACTTGCTGCCCATCTGTCCGGCCATAAGATTCCGCATCTCCCGTCCCGTTTGACATTTTGCGGAATCCGTGCCGTACTGCTTCGCTGATGATGTATAGCAAATCGTTTCTAGAATATTGCCTTCGTCTTCCAAGACAGCGTGTTGTTGTTTTTTGTTCTCTGCCATTTTTTCCCCTCCTTATAGCTGCGAAGCTCACAAACGTGTGCAGCACACGTTAGCGGACTCGTGAATGAAACTGTCCCTACGCCCGTACGCGAATTGGCCAAAGGTAGAAATCCTGGCGACGCACACGTCTAATGCGCTCTTGCGCGCTACTCATGCAGGAATGAAATATGATGCTTCTGGTCGGAACAGGCTCTAGAAGAATGTTGCATGGCCGTTGTATTCATCGGCACCGCTGCTGCTTGAAGCCCTAGGCCCGGTTTTCGCTTCCCTTCGCATGCACGTCCACCGCGCTTGGTAATTAAGGTTATTTATGGCGGTAATCGAGAATTTTTGCGAGTAACGATCTCAACACGAGAACGGACCGGGGAAGGGGGGGCTTTAAGGTTGGCGTCGCCACCGAGTGACGACTTCATGCACCGACCAACTGTGGAAGGTCACATTGCAAAGTACCTTTGTCGTTGCGCACGTCATGTGTACGGTTTGTTTCTGCGTGCGGATGGGTGGGTGTGGGTAAACCAGAAAATGGGGACAAAAAAACAGGAAACAACATTAAAGAACACGACAACAATAAAAAGTCTTTGTGTACAAGGTACAACAGCATTGTGCACGTGATTCGGTTTGCAGTAAAGAAAATAGTGTATACTCTAATTATGTTCCACAATTCTTACATTTAATACGAACATTTGAATGGACGAGTAGTTGGAGATCCAATATTGGACCAAATCTAGCAAGGTTTGATGGTGATTAAGCATTATGGGCAATCTGAAGTCATGAGAAATTGAAATACTCTGAAGAATAGACTTAGACCACATTGAACAGTAAAATGTACTAAAACGTTTGTACTAAATTACAAAGATGTACTAAAATGTAATTCCTTGGTGACAAATTTTAATAAAAATCAATTCTTCGTTTGTTGCCTAAACCTCAACAGGGTTTGACCAGATATTCCTAGCTTACTTAGCTTGTATTTAACCGCAACAGGATAATCAGTCTAGCGTACATGGAGTTCCGTCCTGTCGTTTGAAAGACGTCCAACGCTTCCACCAACATTACCGAGCTACCTCATACTCATAACAAATACATACTAACACCAGCGACCATAAAAAACAACATATTATTCAATGCACACTATAGTTACACAACGCCTCCCAACAACTGTCCCGCATGATTGCTCATAAAGTCGCTGTGACGACATTGCATCTGGATCAACGAAACTATTGAAACTTACCGGATCAGGTTGAAGGCGTTTTGGGGAAGCCAAAAAGGTTAGAAACGGAGCATCTAATAATGCAGCCAAGCTACGTACGATACATAGTCCCCAGGTACGCCCGACCGTACAGGTCGTAAAAGGATCAAATTTCCCTTTTTGGGCTCTTATTACCAGGGTTCTACCCCCACTGATAGGCCCAATGACGGTATCGGTGCAAATCACGTACAGAACCTGATGCCGGTGGCTGATAATGAAAAAAACACAATGCCAGGGGAAGGAGAAACAATGCCTTCATCATTTCACATGGCGGTGCTTGCTCATGGCACAAGGATTGCGTGCGAAGGCTGGAGGGATAATGTGCAAAGACCTGTTGCCCGGTGTTACTTCCGGCAAGTGGCTGGAGGGAAACCGGCACACCACACCGCACGGAACGTACCAGTCATTCCTAATTAGACTTTAACGCTACTGGCTCAGGGCCGAACTGCACAAGTTGCACTTCTTCCGCCGAAGGAGCAGCTCTAGTGGCGGAAGTCGTTTCCTGATGTACGGTTTCATTACGTACCTTGGCGGGAAAGATTCCCTCGCAGTACACACACACACCGTGTGGACTTCGAAATAATTTATTCCCTCGATGGCGAAAGCAGCCAAACACTCGGCTTACTCGTTTCACTCGCACTGTACCGTGCGGTCGACAGGCACCGGAAGACTCTTGGCCCAAGTTGAGAAAGGGACTCGACGGGCCTACCCCGGGTACAACACCGTGCTCATTATAATGAAGTCTCACGAACGCAACGAGGAATAATTGCTGTAACATAAAACTCTCCATCAATTCTGGAAGGCCGCCGTAGCCGAAAGGACTCAAACCGAGCGAAATCGTTTGATCTACGCTTTACGATATTTATGAGCAGGATGATGATGACGACGAGGATGATGATGATGATAAGAAACTAAACGAGTCGTGGGTGGTTTCGATTTGCATGTACTATACCACACGCACAATGTGCAGGTCCTGTGCCCGTAAGGGATACTACGACCAGATCAAACAGGTTAACTTCTATTGGGCTTACAGCGGCTAACGAGTTCCTTTTTGTTGTGAGTGATTTTGGTAAAATTCAATTATAAGCTGATTGTAAGTTTGTGGCAGTTCATAGAAATCAGTAAATCCTTCCGGATGGATCGGCTGTGCACATTGTAAACGCAGCTCGTCCGCTTTCAGCAAATTACATTAAAATATTATAAGTAGATATGAGTTAGTTTGTGCGATAAGATCTAAGTAGAGAGGGTCATTATTATAATAAAATCTTAAGGATAATGATATTGGGGTAGCCCATAAATGAAAGCAATACTTTTTAATAAATTTTATTTTATCCTATTATTCACTATATATAAGATCTTACCTATCACTAAAATAAAAAATATTATTCTAAAGTTAAATAATTTTGCAGAGGTTTGTTAAAATTGATATGAATTTAAAATCTATAATTATCTTATAATTGAGTGTAATAATCCTGTGGTATATACATTTTTTTCTCCGGTATCTTGGGATTTAAACAGATACTAAAATTACGTCCAATTCTCATGTGAACTTGACGTTTATTAATGTCAATGTGAAATTCTGAATGGGTCTCAAGCAAGATGTCTCAAGAAGGTGAATTTTTGAGGGCGCCATTTTTGAAGAGACTTCTATCAAATTTGTATGGATTTTTTCCCCTCCCACTCTCGCTGCCCATAGAAACTCAAGAAGTGTTCTGTCATGTTGAGAAAAGGCAATTCGCTCTGGACAAATTTCAACTTTCTAACTATTCATATCCTTAGGGTCTCAAGATTGCTCCTGATCGCCTGTGTCTTGAAACTTGTCATTGCTGTATGGTTCGTTCTTTACTAGAATACTCTTGTTCCTCTCGGAGTGCAATCTTATTAATGCGGATTAGGAGAATATTCAGAAGTCTTTTACTAGAATTGTTGTTAGACGTCTCCGAGGTCTATCAAATGTTGCCACATACTCATCCAGATGTCACCTTTTGTGCTTGGTCTAAGCCTTTTGCTGCTGATCCTATATCTCTCCTCTTATATGAGACTGGTGCTCTTGATCTTATTTCTGATGTCCATTTAAATAAAACCTTGAGCAATGCTCGTTCTCGCGACTCTTCGCTAGTGCCTACTCGTCGTCCCATGTCTGTATTACAGTTGGGAATAACCACTGAAGTAAATTGACTCTGAGCATATGAGTCACATCATGAAGTGGCTTACTTTCATGTATTTGCTATTTCTACCGTTTCTTCCAACCTTTCCTTATAGTTTTAGTTAAACTATACGTTAGTAAGTAACGTTGCGTGTAAGATGTGACGATGAGCGAACCTCTTGTCTTGATCGAATTGCAACTGTCAAAAGTGTTTTCCTCCCATTGTCTAGAACACATTTGCATAAAAGCTTCATCTAATTGTTTTTCATGCATTATGCAAACCATTTTCAATGCTAAATACACTTACTTGCCAAAGCCCAATCAAATCTACCCAAACGTGAACAAAGCACTAACAGCATTTGCCAAATTTGCAATTCTTCGTATGTCCGCCCATCCTTAAACATACTAGGGAGGCGTTACCTACCGAAATCACTACAATCGAACCCACCCCACCTCTCGGGTCAGCAGTTTGGCAGGCCAATCGGAAAAACCGGACCAAGCAAAATCTGTTCCCCTGTCCGTCGGTATCCATGCTCCGGAAAAGTGCCGTTTTTCCGGTGCGTTGCAAGTGAACCTATCACTCCACCGGTTTGCGAACGAGGAAAGCGACACGATGAGTCACATTATTTCGATACCGTTTTTCCGGTTTAACTTCAGTCGGCGTCCATTCCCCACCTCTCCCAGCGTAAGCTGATGACAGATTTGTCGCAAAATAACAGGTGGGAAGCCCTTTCCGGGCGGGGGGGAGTGCAATCCTCACTCAACCAAAAACCGAACAACAGTGAGTGCTGCTCTCGGTTGCAGGGTGGAACAATAGACGGATTCGACAAATCCTTTCGCACCGGGGCATTGAGTATAGAGCACATCGAAAAACATGGAGCCCATGTTTAAACACCATTAAATCAATCGGTATACTTCTTTGCCTGGGACCGGTTTAGCGCAAGAGCGGTAATCATTCTGGTGAAATGAACGTAACCGGCAGAGAGCCGGAACCGGATTGGGGTTGGTTTAAATGAATTCAATTGCACCGGATAGATGGAACACCGAAACGTTCCTTGAACGGTTCTGGTCTCTGTTGCTCTCCAGTGCTCCTAAAAAACATCATCCACTACAGTACGAGCATGTGGACGACCATTATTGTCCATCCACCCCTAAAAGCGGAGTGTATGAAGCTGCCAATACTGTACGAAAAACAATACCTAGGGAACAAACATTTTGGAAAATTTAGTTCCCAATCACAAGGGTATACAATCATATGTAGTGAGCTTGACATAGAAAAGGTATCCCTGCCCCCTAATAGCCTCCATTCCTAACATATAAAGTGTTCATCTTTAACCCATGTTTTCCATCGAGAACTACATATAGTCAAATCTCAACATTATCGAATTTGTTAAAATTCATAGACTAACTGACTGTACAAGGCATGTAAGGGGCTGCATGAAAAAAGTGATCACAAACACACACACACGATAAGAGACCTGAGATTGACTACCGCAAGCAAAACGGCCACCAGCTATAACAAGGGCAATCCGGCGATAGCTATCAATCATGCTGGAAAAAACGGATTCTCCGGAAGGGATTTCGCAGCCCGATGTTCGATACGAACAGATGGTTGTGTTTCCTCCCATACGAACAGTTTACATAAATAGCTGATTCGTTGTTTTACACACACACAACCGCGGCTGGTGGATGTTAATGTTGCGAAGGCTTAAAATTCCACCAGCCACCGTTCCCTGGTTGACAATGGCTAACGCTAATCAGTCCCGTGTTTAGAAAGTTCAACCGCAAAAGCTAATGGATCCTTCTCGTATTGGTTGAACGTTTGAATTGTACCGCACCGTGTCGGGGAACAAACCCATTCGAAAACGAATTCCAAACCATTAATCTTCCGGTAAACCATACATCAAGCGAACGGACGCGAACAGAACGGTGCGAGAAAAGGGGGTGGTGATTATGGTTTGAAACTGTTTGACTTTTACTAAACATTAATTACTAGACACACACACACACTCTGGGGGTTTTTCGTTCTTCAATTCCCCACACTGGGTGTTGCGTTACAATTTAAAGCCTTCAATAAAACAATCGAATTAAACATTATTAATGATCTAGATCAGCTAAATGTGATAATGATGAGGTTCGCAGGGAATGCAAGCGGAAACATATCCTCTTCTGATGTACTGCGGACAGTACAGGGATGAACCATCACAAACGATTGACGGGTGTTGAGATAAAAGGACAACTGATTTTATTGCTGATTGTTTGCGGGAAAACAACAAAAAATAATTCACAACACATTAGCATGATTTCCATTCGATCTCAATATTATAATTTCATCTCGCGTACCACGCGTGTGCCAATCATCGCATCAACTAATTGCAAGCGCTATTTGATTGCAAAATCTATTGATTATGCACAAACAAATGTGCCGCACTCGGGCAAAAGGTTTTAATGAAACATTTTTAATCATAATTAGCTAGATAAATTATTATTTCCATTTTTCTCGCTCAGCAAAGCAAACAGCTTTCCCAACGCCACTCGCTGTTCCTGTAAATATACATCAACCACCATCCGCCCGCCCGGGCTCGAAAACAAACTCCAAACAAGAATCACATCATCAGGCTAAACATTTCCATAATCGATCGATTTCGTTTCGTTCCGGGACGTACTGAAACTTTTCAACCACAAATTAAATTATCTTCCTCCTAACGTAGTAGTAAACAATCCACCATACAGACAGCCGCCCATATTTTTGGGGTTGGCACAGATGTTCTAAATAAAGCATGAAATTTCTATCCTCCACCTCGTGAGGAGTGATAGCCGGTGTGCTGCTGCTGCTGCGTTGGGAAGCCGGAAAAATATAACAATTCCCATAAGTCTCAAAGTCGCTAAAGGAAATCAAATCAAAAGCTTACGCCCCGGAGTACGGCCGCACGGCCCCAAAAACCACATGCATTCGAGGACACCTACGAGATAGCTCTCGCCTGAACATCAAAAACCCAAACCCAAAGAATCTTTCCAGAATTCGCAAGGTTCTCTAGTTCCGGAGTAGATGATATATCCTCTGGCACTTCCAGCGCAACTCACAGATATTCCATGCTTCCCATTTTATACACTATTACGCACGAGTTTGTGTCTGTCCCATCTCAAGCGTCTTACAACTTTGGAAGAAAACTCCCCGCTCCAACAAAACCTGAGCAAATTTATAACTTTCCTTCGCGTTAAACTAATCTTTGGCTCACAAATCACAAACCCGGCTTCCGTTCCTGTTTGCCAATAAATCTACCAGTCTTTCGACGGACGTTACCGAAACCCGGGTGTCGGGTTTTTCGGAAGCGCCTAAAGGACCAGTTCCGGGACCGCTAGGTGTTATCTGTGTCACTCTAGCCGGGATGCTTCACGGCACGTTACCCAACAACCCGCAAGACGAACAACAAGCACACGGGGATCAATCCACTTGACCAAGGAAACTACACCGCAATGCGGGACACAAAACACATGCCCGCAAGAAATGGTTCCACGCCTCTGGCTTCCCTTTGCCCATTGTGGGGTTTCCGCCCAAGTTTCAGACACCTAACCGCAGTGTAGCAACAAACCGATCGAAGAAAGTGTAAATTTGAAAATAGTTTAGAAACAAACGTTTCCCCAACTCAAATACCCTTGCCCGTACATACATTTACGCCTATCCTGGCTACCGGCTACGGTTAGTTCAATCGTTCAGAAGATCCGGAACAACTGGAGCGGTTGGAAGTTCTTCAAGCATGTCGAAGAAGCTACTGAATTTCTCACACCTAGCGCGTGTGTCCTTGCCTTGCAATCGCTTGCCGTTGACGATGGCATACAGACGTCTTAAGTACAGTACAGCACCCAAAAACCTGCCCAACCTGTACCTCCTCCTCCTCCTACCCTTCCCGCATGCGGAGCCAAACAAACATCATCAACAACACACACCCGAGAAATGGCAACCGCGAGACGCAACCGGAAGAGGAGGGATGCCCTCTTGGAAGAGAGCATTAAAATCTTAAATTGAACCAATTAATATTCATTTCAGAAGTGGGATCGTACCAGCCTGCGGTATGCTTTTGCATACACACGGGTGATGGAAAATTTATAGGATTGTTATCCGCTTCGTTCTCGTTCTGCCGGTTTCGGTTGTCGCTCTGTCAGATTCGGGAACGGTGCGCTGATTTTACCCGGGCCAAATGAACAAACGCTTCGGAGAGGGGTGGCGTGCGAGGCACCGACTTTAAGTAAGGCGACGACCTTACCATTTTCGCAAGACAGTTTCGCAAATTCGCCTGTCGACAAGACGTAATCGGCACAAACGGCTGTCATAAAAACTGATACCTACAACGCTCCTTTCCGTTTCTTTTCTATTCTTTACAGGCTCTTCGCGTGTGTCTCGAAGATTTCGAATGTAATTTTTCTGTTTTATAGAATTTTCTTCGCACCACTGCTTACGGTGTTTATCCCCTAACCCTCTTGTACGGTTGCTTAATGATCGGAAGACGTTAAACGAGAAATAATTATACCACTCCCCAAATCAAGGAGTGAGAGATATGCGAAACAAAAACCTCCCCATAAAGTATCGTCTATGGCCGTCGTTCTCCGTAAGGATTTCAGTTCAGAGACCTAGAACCGGGTGGTAGTAATAGCATAAAACTCTTCATGACTTCTTCACACACACACACTCCTTTTGACCATGGTACCAAGCTGGACCGACCCTAGTGTACAATATCGTCCAACGTCCAGCAACTTGATGATGATGAGATTCTGGGATTTCTTATGTTTATGCAATTTACAAATTAACAGGATTATCATTACCGCTCCTGAAACTGTGCCCCAATCGTCATTAACGCCCGTCGAGTTCGGGACGCCGTACGAAACACTGAATACAATAGAAACCAGAATAAATACAAAATGATGTGCTAAGACGCAGACCAAGTGATATTGTTAGACGCTTCTTTTTTAATTATCTTTTAATTACGGATGCTGTTGCCTGGATGCTTTAAGGATTTAAGATGGGTCACTTTAAGGTACAACAAAGATGTGTTCTTCGGCGCACAGTAAAGTTACGCTTACATGTTTATGCTACCATAATTTAATATCTTGGCAATCCTGGAGTATCTGCCAACCTCAGGGATATATCGAAAACATACGCACATTCTTTTGCAAATTCTTTCAGTTCTTCCCCAAGTACACACTAAACAAGCCATTTTCAACTCATATTATTACTTCGCTAGCATTTCCACCTCGTCCTCGACAGTAGCACGCTCTTGCTGCTGAAAAGCTTAACCCAAGTCATATTTATCTTTAACGGACCACTTCACATTACGAGCTAGTCGATTGGAATTCCTATCACCCACGCAATCCCTTCATACTCACCGGAGGGTCATACACATGCGTTCAACCTCCACACCCTTGCCCGGAATGCTTCTGCCGACAGTAACGACACTCGGAAGACATTTATCATACGCAGTGCCAATAACTCTTCCCCTTTTGTGTGTCTTATCCGAGAAGGATTGTTGTCGTAAGCAAAAGACGCATCTTGGACGCACTGCTGAACCTTTCTTTTTCTTCCAGCTTTTCGCTATCTTTCATTGTTTGGCAGCAAAATAAGGCAAGGGCTACACCGTGAAAGAAACGAAATTGCGAAATATGGATTGTTCGCCAAGAAAAACCCCTCGTCTCAGTATCCCTCGAACGGATGGGCCGGAATCCGATTCAGATGGCAGGCGGCAGTAGTATTTTGTTGGCACGTAATTTATTTCGAAAGCCTTTCCATCTCTTCGGTGCATTCCTGATCGGCTTTACAAAACATGGACGAAAAGTTGGAGCTGCTACGGGAACATCTTAAGCCCTAACGTTACGAGCGCACATGATGTGTGAGTGTCTGTGATGTAAGGATTCGCGAGGATTCGAAGTTCCAAGATCTCAGAAAAAATGTTTAAAACACGAGTTTAGCCTTATCATCTTCAATTTCTAAAGAGTGACGTGCATTGAATGTGGCTGCCTTTTAGAACTTATTTTAGACAGCGCATTTTCTGTATTCCAGTGTTCTTTCACTGCGATTCCAGCAGAAGTTATTGATGGCTACTTTGTTATTCCACGCCAATACTCCAATATTGGGGCTGCTAAATTACCTGGAACAATCCGGATGAGCCCAACATCATCAACAGCCAGTCGTAATTATTCCACCACGTTTCATAGCTGAAGTACCTTTGACATTCTAATTACACCACACACAAAGAAACGTATCAAAAGCCCAATTCCAGCCAAAAAAACAACCCGGAAGCCAGAATGTTAACAAATCAGCTTTCCATAAAACATCTCACGCATAGAAAACGTGCCTTGAATGCGTTGCTCTAAAGTTCGGAAAGGAAAATGTTAAAAAATGCTCAAAAACCCAAAACCGAATGGCACAAAAAAATAATCATCAATGTTCAATTACATCGGACGTCGTTTTCAATTTGGGCTTACCGTTGGTAAAATGAGGTTGTGATTTTTCCGGAAAATAATCCCTCCAATCGCAGCCACCGGCGGCAACAGATTGGAAACGACGGAAAACGTGCCAGAATTTTTCCTTCAAATTTTGCACGCAACTGCCACCGAATTTGTTGAATGTACAAAATACTGCCATTTGAATTAAAGTAAATGGGCCATGGCCCGATATAGATGCCTTTTATTTACGTTGGGAAGACTTTTTTCCATCCTTGAAACACTGCAGAAACATGACTCATCAATGCCCGGGAGTATAATATATCATATTAAAGTATTTCAATGGATGGATGTAAAATATCTCTGTGCAATAAAACAAAGCAGAGGATGCAGCTGTTGCGAAGGGACCTATTATCGATTGAAGCCAAACGTTAGACAGACTATCATTAATTATTTTTCTGCTTCGTGTTGAATGGAACCAAATCCTTTCCGGAAGATAAAAACAAACAAACGAACGAACAAGTCCTTTCTTGCTCTTGTCAAACCTTTGTTATCCTTTCATTCGTGCCTATCCTTTAACCCGTAACGGACCGGACGCAACCGTTACCCAATTTAGCTAACTAACTGGCCACTGCTCCGCTCAGTACCCTATCCTTGCGCCCCTGAGTGGCCCGTAGGGGTGCAAGGGCCCAAATTTCCCCCAACCATCGTCTCCCTTATCATCCCCCACTGCCTTGCTGATCTGTCGATTCACAACTGTCGTACCTCATCCCTAGGCGATCTTCTCTAAATTTGGTAACAAGCCATGAAAAAAAAAACTCATGACAAGGTCCGACATCCTCACCCCCACTCCCCCCAAAACCAGGCGCGCCAATTGCGGAAAGAAGCAGCAGTAGACTTCACCTGTAACAACAACGTAACGCGCGCGTGCTTATCGAGCGAAACAAATTTTCTCATATAAATTTCGGTATTAACCTTCTCCCCCTCCAAAAACAACAGGGCGGCGAGAAAATTGGCCCCCACCAGAGCGTCGGGAGCATAAAAAGGCAAAACCAAGCGAACCAGAATCGGATTCACCAACCGAAGGCATCGACGAGCCACCGACGCTGAATCCCAGCGGGATACTGCAGGGGCAACGGGGGAGGGCGAGTATCCTGGGAGTGGCCGCTGTCTAACGAACGAGAAATGGATGATTTTTCCAGCAAATTTCCCTCCAACAAACCACTCACCCACTCCACGAAAAACCTCCACATTCACGGCCGGAGCAACAACTCGGGGATAAAAAAGGATTTTCGGAACCGTGTTTTCATTGAACACGCTTTGTTTCACTAACGAGATGCTTTTGTGCGAACGCTGATGTCCGAAATAATATCGTTGAAAAAAAAAAGAAGAAGAAATGATAACGAAACACCCTTTTCCCGCTTTTGTCGGTAAGGTCCAACATTACGGACACACTATCCCAACTAGGGCGCCCAAAACGGATGGGTAGAGTAACACGAGTTTGTCCAACAGGCTCTGGCTCTCTCTCTCGGTAGAATTTTACCCCGGCTGATAAAAACGAGACCGATGGACAGTGTCCCAAAGGAGTTCTGCCTCCCCCATTAGCGCGCATACACGCATCCGCTTTTCCCGCTGCACGGCCATCGTTCGAGCCCATCGCAAACCTGAACTGGCGACTGGACACCACACACCCCATGCTGTTGATTTTGTTTTATATTTTTTATTAAACTTCTCTATTTTCCACTGCCAGGATGTGTTCTACCTATGCCGCACACACACATGCACACAATCCCACACACGACGAGGCCAATTTCCAGCCGCCGTGGCCATCATAGTTGGCCCCCATATTTACATCCTTATCAACCCTGTCCGGATGGTGGCTGGCGAATAAAAATAGACCTATCGGACGGGTTTTGCTGTTGCCCGGTTGCCGCCGTCCCGGTGACAGGATACGTGCCGATTGGAACGCATATTGATGGAGCTGCTGTTGCTGCGAAGCACGGTGTGATGATGCCGACGCGTACCATTATTTTGCTTTTAGGTGATGAGTTTATGCTTTTTTATGGTCTTCTGGCAAACCTGGTCGGTACACAGTCGATTTGCGCTGAATAATAAAATGTTTAGTGCGCACAAACACATTGAAAAAGTGGGAGACAGTGCGCCATGTAAATTTCGGCTTGTCTGCTCGTTTGATTAAAGCTTTCGAACCAATTGCATGGTTCAATGAGCGGATTGTGTTTTTCCAAACATTAACTTTAAGGATAATGTTGAAGATTTTTTTTAAATTTTGAAATATTTCATGGAATTAAAAACTCACTAAAGTGATTTGACAGTGAGTGAATCAGAGAGTGAGTCAGTTAGTGAGTTATATCTGACTGACTAACTGACTCTGTCGAATTGTACTTCGAGTGATGAGTGAAAAGGATTCGTGAGTTACTACACGAGTGAGTTGAAAGTCATGACAAATGAGTGAGTTCTATGACTCTTTCGTGAGTGAATCGATAGTAAATTAAATAACACTCTCATAAGAAATATTTAATTCCCTTGATCATTTTCATCCAGCATGCACATCTCTACTACGCACGTTTTCGACACATCTGACTGCTCAAATTCTACCTGCTCGCTAAATCCATCATTTAACCCCCAGCAGAGTGTATGTACAAAGAGAAAAAGGACAGTTTTACCTGCCCTCTTGCGCAACACCGTTAAACAGAACGATCAGTCACGGTAGAATAATCGGTTACGAAAGTATCAAGCAAAAAACTGATAGGAACAAAAGCACTCGCGCCTCCTACCGGGAACAGCGACGTACCCGAACGATGATACTACACGGTTTGGCAAAAAAACCCAACGAAAGCTAAAAAAATATATTAATGGCACACGTGATCTACTTCCGTACGTGGCGCAGAGCGTGAAGTGTGATTCCGAATCACATGTACGCTTAATTTCGGGCGAAATTTTTCATGTGACAGGAATGTCGCGTCCCGATACGCCGTAAAACGGATCACACATCCTCATTTTTCATTTTGCTTTCGGTTTTTTTTAAGCAGAAAATGAATAGCTCGCAATGTCGTTATCATTAGCGCGTTTCAGGCTGCAGCTGGTTGATTGAAAGAAAACGTAAAACAAAAATATCTTCCAACCTCACTGGATGTACATCTCTTAATCTCATTATAGGGTCATTTTTTTGTAAATGAATGCTGTATGTGCAGGATTTTTTTCGAGTAAGGAGTATCTCTTTTACACAGCATGATCATACGATGCTACTAAAATTGGATCATTCCATTTCGGTGTTCTTATGGACACGTGTTTGTTAATCACAATAATTCATGACGTAAAAGAAACAAAGTAAAGATCGAGAATAATTTAAATGATTAAAAATAAATTTGAAAGCTAACACCGCATAATTGTTCGAATGGTTCTACACCATACTAATTTTATCGTCAGTACTTCCTATAGCTCCATGCTCCCGAGCTAAATGCTCATGCCACACATATTGCACCCAAAAGCCCACAGGCCACGATCATAACCAACTCGACAACACACACACACTCGAACAAAACAACTGAATGAAATGTATTTTTCCGACGCTATGCTTTCGATGCATTTCCACTCCCCCCACATTGCATATACCCACGATTCGGCAGGAGGCACACTATTTGCGAGACAAACGCTTCCGGTGCTGTCAGTAAAATGCTGTAGTGCTGTAGTTGACCCGTGATAAAAGTTTTCAATTCAATTTCCACTCAGACCCTATCCCCGCAGGATGCACACACACACATTCCCTGCCAATTTATCTCTTCCGCCATACGTTTCCACCTTCCACGTGAAAATTCCTACCCCGCCCGCAAAAAAACGGGTGCCGAGAGAGAAAATGGCAACCACCGGGGCGGGCAACAGTGTGGAATATGCTGAGAGCTGCCATTCGCAGACCATTCGGAAGCACCCGGACTTCAAACACGCTCACACACATATGCGGTTATATTCCGATCCTTTATTGGTTTCATATCCGGCCCTTACTTGCCAGCTGAGCACCAAATAGCGCATATCACGGTATGTCAAAGGTACGTATTAAAGGGGTTCAATTAAGATATGAATGCTACGATAAGCTAAATTACGTTGATTGCTTTTACACAGACAATATATATTCCGAAACATTGTGGGTAACACATATCCGGTCCCGGGGCTCATCCGCACAGTAAGCGGACACGACGGGCGCAAAACGGTTCGCTGAGTAGTCATTAAGTTTTATTAAATCGATACGCGTGAACCGGGCACCGAACCGAATCATTATGTTTTATTAAATTTATAATATATTTTGACAAAAAATATGTGTCTGTTTGTATGAGTGTTTGATGTCAACAATTTTGCGATTTACTTCCGTTTAAAAGAAGAAAAAGAAATCGCTCATGTTCGTTTGTCCATGAAATTGCCATTTTCCACAAGAGTGGCTTAAAAATTGTCTTAGCCAAACTGGACCGATGTCCCAAAAATGCTTGCGCACGTTTCTCTAGGGAAAAATTGAGGAAATGGTTTGCGATATTGCGCTGTCAAACGATGATGCTATATTATCCACGAAGGTTAGGACGAAAAGAACCCTTTGGCAATGTTGGCGCCATGTTGAGGGAGCACGCGGAAGAAGTGAAACCACGGAGAGCATCGGCGAGGGTTATTTATTTTTGCACATATGCTCCGAAATAATTTGAAGCATAAAACAAAATCGTTCCCTTTTTTTTCGCTTCTACATGATAGTAAACTCATCCACACTCACACGGAGCAGGGAAATTCTTTTACTTTCATTTCTCAATGGATTTCGCACCATCCCCATGACCGCGTTGTTCCGAAATGTTGTTCCGAGCTAGGCGGTGGAAGATTTGGAAATTTAAACACCGTTCACAGCACGGACCGGCGGTACGGCTGGGACTACATTTTAAAAATATGGAATTAATCAACAAGCAAACATTTGGAGCGCCTTTACACATTTCTTCCCACATCCAAATGCGTCGAATGGCCGGAGTTCGGTCACCTACCATCAGCTGCAGATTGCCCCGGATGACCAGTCGCCAGTAAGAAGGAATCATTCCCCGCAAAGCCGACCGTGCCTGAGGCGGTGGGAACAAAAACAAAAAAAAGGTTCAAAAACAGGCGTTTTAGCAACATTATGAACACCGTTAAGGAGGGTTTTTAATTTGAGCAGTTAGCTGTTTATGTTGTGCTCATGCATGTTTAATTGAGCTATCCGTTGGATACGATGCGTTCGTTTCAATCGCTGGGCGATGGAACAGAACGTTTCCCATCCTTTTGGCTCTCGGGCAGAGGGTAACCATTTTTCCCGGTTCAAATCTAATCTCCATGGCATGGTATTGTGTGCGGACTCTATGTGTCAGCGAAATGAAATGTGTTGATGATTCCTAAAGGACCTGAAAACGGACTTAATCAATTTGAACAAACATTTAGAAATTAATGATCCATTTATACAAAACCCAAACACAGAGGAGATGGAGTAATTATTAACGTTTACGCCCACAGCTACCAAACTTGCTGGTATACATTAAATCCAATCGTATATTGAGAGCATATTGCACAAATATTCTTGATGTTTTTGAGCAGCAAATTTTGTCTTTATAAACCTCTTGCTTGTTAATAAAATCAAATTATGATTATTCAAATCTGTAAAAATATCAAGATATAAGTAAGTATCCCACATAATCTTGGCTCGCTTGGCAGCAACATGATCGTTTAGGTAAAAACTATTTGACATGACCGAAGAGTAGGGCTAACTCTAATTATAATCCAGCGACCAATTAAAAGTCGGACATCTCAAAAAGACATCAAAAACTATTCCAATATTTTTCTCAAATCTTCAAATCTCATCGAGAAAGCCCCCAAA
>AXCM01006096.1:0-17810 GCA_000473375.1 Anopheles culicifacies
CTTATTTTTCATTTGCGTTTGTATAGTCGCTCCGTCAGCAATTAATTGTAGTTTCAATGTGACGAAAGAAGTGATTTGTTGCTTCAACGTATTTCCGAATAAACACTAGAACAATTTAACTAGAATTAACACTAGAACTACCTACTGGACATTTGTACTGGTTTTGGATTTTGAAAGTGAATAAACATTTGAAAATATTTTTTTTAACATTGTATAGATCTGACAATTATTTATCTATAATGGTTATATTTTCTAGAGCATTTTCTGTAGTATGGCCGTTCAAACAAAAAACATTGTACGCAAGAGTGACTGTCCTGTTGCAGGTACCTTCAAGTCACGAAATGCCAGGCCAAGTCCTCTTAAGGTTGTAGAGCCATAGAAGAAGAAGAAGAAGATTTCAATAGCGTTAGCAATAATTTTAATAATGATATAATTTCAATTTAAAAGTCTTCTTTGTTAGAAATATTGTATAAATCATCAAAAACCATTTAATCGTAAAATATTAATGTTCGAAGCCAAGATTAGTTCTGGTGGTTCTGAACAATTCATGCTTGGAAATTTATCAATATAGACTTTTCCTTCATTTCTAAAAGATGATTCAAATTAATTGGTCAAATAAAGTTATTCAAATCATAAATTTGTAATTGCTAAGTAACCAGTTTTACAGAATTTCCTTTTAGTATTTTGGAGCGCTACTAACATTTAATGAATAAGTTTTATTTGAACATTGCTACTAAACAAACTAAAGCATGTTTGCTTGTCTGCCATATTGCTTACCGTCTTAAACAAATAAAATTATCTTTCCCTTCCGAATGCTTTCGAACGACAAACCCCGTCAGATTCTGCTCAACTGCGGCTGAAAAGATTTTCCCACATCGTTAGCAATGTCGGTTTACTTTGGCGCAAACATTACGCTACTGTTCCAACAAACGCAACGTTCTCCCTGTAGGTGCATTTGCGGCCGTATTGCAAGAACGAGGGCAACACAAAGAAAGGAGTAAAAAAAACACCTCTTTCGCACTCAACTCAACTATGAATGATGTGCTGTTGGTTAACAAGATTTTAATGAACGGAAGTTATGTTTCTTCCGCGGTCTGGTTGGCGGTTGCTCGATCTTTACACCGGACTGCAGTGATAAATTTAGCTCGTTCGACTAGCAAAGGGCAGGAAAGGGCGAACCGAACAGAAGGATGCGTTTTATTTCAGCAACAATGCATCAGCAGGCGGCCGCTCAAGCAAACCCTGGGCGGGAGTTTACCAACGTAAAGAGATGGGGTGGAATATGTTTTGTCCTTTTACCAAATCATAGCGCACCCAGTACGTACACTACGTGGAGAAGAGTCTTCGGAAAATCTATTACCATCGTCGTGTCACCCAACCCTTTTCCCAAAAGGGGAACATCATCCGTCCAAGCTCTCTTCATCATTCGTCGTAATAAATAGGGTAAAATTATTCAAAAGATCCCGTAAATAACACCGGCTTGTATTTATTTGTTTGATCCTCAGCTGTTTATCAAAAAACCCGCGATTCCACTCGCACGATCCTCCACGCGTCCATTACCAATGCGGCACCGAGCTGTACATTAGTAGTTTTACGCAAAACCGCACCCGGATTGTCAGTGACCAGCAGCACAACCGACGCTCTTGGTGCGCCGGTGATGATTCGTTCGCTCGTTTGTCGGTTTTGTTTGCCACCATTTTAACCCGGTTTGCAATGGCTGGACCGTTCCAGCTGGAGAATGCATTTCGCGAATCGGTTGTGGTCATTGCGCCATTTGTACATCGCGGTGAGCGCACGGGCAATGAAGCAGAGGAGTAACCGAGCGTGAAGCTGAAGTTGTTTAAGTAACTGATCTATAACAAAGCGTATATTTATGATGGTCAATCTGGCGTGTGGATCCGTGCCATTTGTGAAGATGCTATTTGTGCTGGGTAAACCAATGGACGACCCTGTCGCCACAGTATGCAGCGAAAACATTTCTTTTCCACTGCTTTTGTTCTGCACGGTACTTGCTTGTGCAGCTGCAGCGATGAAGTAAACCATCTTGAAGCAAACCGTTTCCCTCACCATCACACAGATTGTGACCCATTAGAGTTGCGACTGGTAGCGCGTTGTACGTTCGCAGGGTTTGGGTGTAAATTGTGTGCCGCTAGGGTGGTAAGGTGGTTGTATTAATGTTTCAACTCGACGTCCAAGCTTTGCCGCTCTGGACGTAGCAGCAGTATGGGAAAGGTTGTAAGATTCATGCCGATACTTTACACACTTTCAAGAGAACCGTTTATCACCGACGAAGGATAAGTTATTACAAGTTGCTTCTCGAAACCTCCACAGCCCGATCGAGCGGAGAAAAGTGGCAACTATTTTTCTTCCACAGTAGAAAATATGTTCCCAGCAAGGTGTGTTTGAATGTGTTGCTCTTTTTCTTCTCCCCGACGCCCATGAGAATTGGGCAACGAGCGCGAATCGTACCGGAAAAACTGCTGGTACCGGGCACAAATTAATTAGATAATAACGTATCGCAATGAAAAATGCACACTAAACGATCAGTTATTTACACACCGCTCGTTTATATCTCGAATTGGTGGTTATTCATGCAGAATGGTGTAAGAAAACAGATTGAAGATTGTTATTGATCGTACCATTAGCGACGGATTAAGGTGTGTAATGCATGCGTTTGCTTCATCCAAATATCATAACGATTTTTTAGTTTTGTACACGTTGTGTTTGTGAGAGTAACCGGTACGGATTGTAAAATTTTCTGCTTGTTTGATGCATTAAACAGTAATCAGTTTTTCTGTCAATTATTATGAATCTCGTTAACATACATCTCTGCAAGTTTTTGTTCATGTGAACTTACTGTACAACAATTGTCTAATCACTTCAAGCATCCATTAGCTATAAAAGGATGAATTGAGAGAGTTGATATTGAATCAAAACTTAGAATGGCTGCTTCTTGACCCATACTTTCCATAGTTCATACATAAATCAAAAAATGGTACAGCTCTTGTGTGGTCTAGATATGGTCAATGGGGAAGTGATGAAACTTCTTTTTTTCCACTAGAGATTTCAAGAAGCTTTATTCTTAGGGATATACATGATTTACCTTCTAGTTATTCACACCTGAAGAAAGCATTCGGGTTTACCATTTCCACATTACTGGATGATATTCACAACAAAGTTGACAAACATACATACAGTGTTGTGGATAATTACGTACAATATTTACAACGATTACTAATATGCAGTGCTTTGATAATAAAACGCAGCATTACACGTTGCTATTACCGAAAGGAATATTGCCTTCTAATTTGGATAATGTTTGCCCAACAACAACCTCCTACCACCCAACCGTTTCGCCTGCTTGGACTGTTTAGCAGCAAATGGTTCATTCAACAGGGAACGGGTTTCTTTCCTGGGCGTGAAAGAAAATGTACACCTATTAACCCGTTGGCCGTGTTTTGCACAACACAAAACAACCGCCCCTTTATCCAGCCGGAACTATTTTTCCCATTCCAATCGCATTCACAATCATAAATTGCTGTCAACGGCAGAAGAAGCGCACACGTTTCATGGAATGCTAAATTTAGCCCGCTAAATCCCTATTTGGGGATCACCTAATTTCCTGACCCACGACCATCATCCGCATGCATTGAAACGCGACCCGCCATTCCGCAAAGGAACACAGAGTAAAGAACGGTTCGGATGGGAACAAAGTTCTTTAAAGCGAAAAAAATCATCTCTGCCTTCACCTCCAGAGTGGCTTCATGTGTGTGTGTGTGTTTGGCACAGTCATACCGCCGACTCTCGTCGACTATGTAATTGGTTCGCGAAACCATATACGTGATGCACTTTTACTTTCGCATCGGAAGGAGCGTGTCTTGACGCCAAAATGTCACTGCACTTCTTAAACCATCACAGAAGAAGGGAGAGCCGGTACGGCAGCAGTACAGAAAAAGCAGCAAGTCATTAAATTTAATAAATCAAACAACCCGATCTCGCACTCCCTAACGAGGTGGGCGCAAAGAAATGCACGACCGTTAAAGACATACGGTCCACAGCGCTCCCTACGTTCCGCCACGGCAGTGGGACCGTTCCGTTGTGGAGCAGTTAATCATTCTACATCCTCTTACATCAATCCCATCCTCCAGCAACACTGTTCCCATGCTTCACGCTCAAGCAGAGGTAATTTATCAAAATCTGAAACCCTAAACCGCCGAACCCGGGACCCACCCCGTCCGACCACCTTGCACGATAGTCAATGGCTGCCACGCACATGCATTTACGGATTTGAAGCTAATTTATGTTTATTTTCCCGTGGCTTTGATATCAAATTATGTTATTAATTCCACTCGGCGTCCGTTGGGCGGTTGGGCGTTAGTGCTTCCGATGCAACTGTATTTTATGATTAATTTCCTAGTGCTTCCATGTGTGTGCAAGGATGCATACGAGCAGCTCAGTGGGTGTGTTGCAGTTTCTTGACCACGTTCTGCCGTCGCAGGAGATAATAAATTCAATCCTGCTTAAAACGTTTTAAACCCTCTTCTAACCGCATGCCGTGGTTTAGCTAACCAATGAACCCCATCGTGCGGCTACATTTTGTGTGTAAGATTGCGTGCACAAATATGCATGTGAATGATTGAGCCTACTCTTCATTATTAGCTTCGTTAACTGAATTCTTCAAAGGGCCGCCTCATCGTTTTTAGTAGCGAAGACTTTGCGCACATTTCTGCTAATTTGCCTGCGGGAGGTTTTTTATGGCTTTCCGCAACGTTCACTGACGAGTGCGACACGTCGCAAGGGCAATTAATATCCTCTTCGCTTGCGAACGCAAACGATGTCGTGTGAATGAGTGCATCTTTGGAGATTCTTTTTTTCCATTTTCTTGAGAATATTTATCTACCCTGTCACGTCATGCCACACTCATTACGCACCAGAAAGTTTGTAGTGCGTGGGGAAAAAAGTGAGAAACTTCATTTCCACTCAGGGATGATCTCGAATGATCTGAGATGCCAGATTCCAGGGAGTTCTGGGAGAAACACTGGATTTATGTTGTACAATGTAAACAGTTTCACGGTTTCGTCGCACTGAAGGTCAAAAGTTGAGTCTCAGCTGGGCTACTCTTTTGGAGCAAGAGTTGAGCATCCAATTTTGAAGCAAAAATAAAATCAGTAATTAGTAAAAAATGCATCTTCGCATGAGTTTAATTCATAAATGTTTACAGGCAAAACATAAAAGCAAATTTATGGTTTTGATGTTTGTAAAAGTTGGTTAAGATACTCGTTTGATTTTTGAAACAAATAAAAAATATAATAAAAAGCTACTTTACAAGCGAAGAGAATCGAAATCAAGCAGAAAGGTAATTGAAACATGTGAGATTTTCACTGAAGTAAATAAAAATAGAATAATCAGAAATATTCCCTTACTTCAGATGTTACCATTACCGATAAGACTGCCCCTTGCAGAATAATTATTTTAAGTGCAGCAAGATAGTTGCTTCATCCAATCGTCAGTTTACTATAGGATTGATAAATTATATATGCCACTAATCACACACTCGTTTTTCACTCCGATTATTTTTTTTCTACCATGTAAAAACGATGTATTTCTGTAAGTAAACCTAATGTAACGCAACATCTTTTTTCTTATCTTTTTTCCAGTACCTGTTACGGGTAACTTTTCCGACGAAGAAGTCAACGGAAATTCCATATCGCAGGAAAACTCCATCGAGTATCCACTGCAGCGCGACGAGTCCGGTATCAACATCGTCAACAAAGGCGAACGGAACCATGTAACTCAAAGTAAGTACTACTTGCTGTTAGCGTGCAACACTGACACCTGGAAGGTACACCTTCAGAAACCGTAAAAAGTAAAAAAAAAACTTCCCCCAGGTGATAGACAGAGGGTTAGATTCTCAGGACAATTTCCGTTTCAAGCATCTCAGTTACCACTTAGACTGTAGCGAGCACCACAAATTGCACAGTTCGTCAATTCCCCATAGCGCAGTGCGCTTTATAGCAGGGTGTGGACCCAGTCCAATCAATATCAAATCAAATATTCATCTAAGAAATTACTTAATATTTAGCATAAAATAATTGCAAATTAACTACAATCAATCCAGCCAGCCATACGGGCATACGGGCGTGCAGGTCGAGTAATAAGGCCATTAGCTCCAGAACGGGAGCAAGACTTTCGACGTTGGATAAGACTTGTCCGTCACGCTGCACCGTTCCCTCCACGCCCGACCCGTTAATTCTCTCCGGGCCTGTTCTGTGCGATCAAATATCTTCCACCAATTTGCATTGCTAATGTGACTCATCAATTATTCAAATTATCACATACTTTGCCCCGCGTGTGAACCAGTTGTTTGTTGGCGTACGCCCTGCTCGATGCCCGTGCGAGTCGTTCGTCGTCGGTGCATTCCGATTCCGATTTGGATCTCGTCGTCCGGCTGTGTGTAGCCGGAGATGGTCGGCGTAGCATCAAGCACCCGATCAATTCCCTTTGATGACACGGTGCTGCAGGTTTCGGTGCGCATCATCATCATCGTCGTCAGCATTATCATCTGCAGTCGTTCGTTCGAGTTATGGTTACTATCGCGTACCGTCTCGACATACCACTGCTTGCCCGTGTGTCCTGCAGCGGCATAATGTCCTACTCGTGCTGCTGTGAATTCATGTGCTGCCATGATGAAAAGATGAGTGATGATAAACGGCCGGTCGTTTCCTGTGTCTTTGCCTCCTGCGAGCACCATTGACCGGATGGGTCAGTCAAGAGTGAGGAATGAATTTATCTACCTCCACGTGCCCGCACACTATCTCACTACGGCGTCAGAAGCAAATGCAAACCATCAGCAATCAAAAGAATGTGAATCTGGTTTCACTCGTGCTCGAGCACGATCCGGAGATAATTATGGCAAACGAATAGCTTCAGGCGTCTGAAAAGAACAACTACAACCACTCGATCGAGTAATCATTGTGGTGACAGAATTGAAATGCTTTTTTATGCTTTATTTATCTACCACTTGCTCTTCTTTACCGATACCAAAAATTGCCTCCATTAATGAGTACAATTATGTCACATTTGGTGGAAATACACACCTGTTTGATTTTGGCAGATTGTATTCAGAGATGTTGTACACATTAAGTGATATTCCACACTACTTTCAACGATGCGTTAAGCAGCTTCGTAAATACGACCTCTTAAGATGTAATCCAACTCTGACAACAAGGCGCCAGTTAAAAACCGGCTTGTCATCCCGAGGTTGTCATCGATTAGAGCCCCATTCTAGCGAATCGTGTTCTTCCTCCATTACCGACTGCTTGTAATACTTACTACTTACTATCGCAAATGAATCAAGATCTCTTAGTGGTGATTATATGGTATTTGCAATTTAAATTAATTTCAACCATAAAATAGCTCCCTCCACAAGTATCCTTCTCCCGATGCTTTCAAGCTCGCAAGTCCTTTGTACATTCTTAAAACTACTCTCCCACTTCAACGGTAATGTCAGCATCTCACCTGGCAGACGACAGGAATGCTAAAGATGCTAATTAAAGATGCGAAATGGTGGGCCCCCGTAGCGAATTGATTCGTCCATTAGCTTCTGACAGTTCGGTCTCCATTTTTCTTACAATTACTTACGATTTGCTCCGTCTCTCTTTCTCTCTCTCTGCAGTCATCTCACCGAAACCGATCGATCAGGAACCGGAGCCACACTTCGTCGGTGTCGTGATAGCGGTCCTGACGACCATCATACTGCTGCTGATCGTCATCATCATGTTCATCGTGGCGAAGAACAAGCGCACTCGGACGGCGGCAGTACTCGATGCACTCCAGCATAATTTGCATACCGACAGTTTGGGGATCGATAAGCGTCTGAACAGCAATTTCAAGGTAATTATCAGCTGCTCTTTTTTGCCGTTGTCGATGACTGTGTGTGATCACAAATCGGGTGAAGAGTTGCGAACGTTACGATAAGTGTCCGCTAATGATGATGAGAAATATTCATAGAAGAAAAATACAACAAAAAGAGAGTTTTTTTCCTTGGAATACCTTGCTACAAGTGTGGCTCCATAAGTGGACTAATTAAATTGGTTTGATTTATTTCTATCTAAAGAAGTAATAAAAAAGGCCTGATGGGTAATAAATTATTCGTACTTCGCCGGTAATGCATTATGGTTTTATAAAAAAGAACCCATTTATTATCTTAATAAATTGTAATTTAGTTGCTTCTCGTGAGTACCTAACATGCAAAATAGAGCTTAAGCCAATAAATATGTTATACCACTTATCAGCTAAAAATTCAGTATAACTTTTCAATACATGCTCAACTGATTAACGTTTGCTCGATTTCAACAAACTGCCCTCAATCACCGGTTGTGTGAGCCTTGTTGAGATAAATTAAACGTACCTGCACATCTTGCCAGCGACACGACCCCCCCTTCTGGTGCAACTTTTCCAATAACACCTAAAAGTCGTACCGAACTGTAGCTGTTCTTGGTAAAGTTTTAGCTCCCCAGCACATTGATTGGGATGCATTTTATCGGTCGATACTCCCTGTGGACACTCTCAAGCAACGCTGCTACTTCCAACTATTTGCCTGCATTTTGCTTTCGAGTGCTGCAGCTAACTAGAACCGAGTACCGCCGGTACGGTGTGAGCTAAATCATCTCCCGTGTACGCTGTGCCGGGTTCCCGTGCAGGATGTATCTGTTCCCGGGACAGTTTAAAACTTATCCATACGAATCCACACCACCGCACGGGCCCGTTTCTAACCAGCTGTACTAACACCGTTTCCGTTTCTTCTCCGCAGGTATCGATAGACGATAATGAATCGATTGATAAGAGCAGCCTCTATCACGAACCGTTCAATGTAAATATGTACACCAGTGCCGCCAGCGGATGCTCAATGAGCGACATGCAGCGCCATCACATCACCCCGGACTATACAGGTAAGCAGCAGCCTTGCTGCACTTCCAGTGGGCTCTATTGGGAACGGGAATTAGTCCCTGCGGTTTGTTCTGACTCTCTGCAACCCCTTGGTCCGGGATGCTGTTGTCCATAATTACACTTGATGCAGCAAAACACTTTGCGAAGGATGGCGAGAATGCAGCAAATACTTTACCGTGATGCTCCGGCTAACGCCCCAGTACGGTACCAAAGGGGCTGTACAAGGGAAGTGGAACTCAAATTAAATTAAGCTACAATGTGGGGCACGTTCGCCTGTGTGCACGATGGGCTTAATTGTGAACCAAAGACACACACACCCAGTTTGATCGGAAAACATTTAGGAAGGTGAATAATTACGCCATCTTCAACACGCAACACGCACACAACCGATCAAGTATGGTGTGTGAGCTTTGATTGCTTAAATGTTAATATCACTAAGATGACCCGTTCCGGGTAAAGATGCCAGCTGTGACGCATTGCATTAGTCCGCTACCGAATGCAACAGGAAGCGATAAATGCTTTACAAGCGTGCGATAATCCACTCGTAGCTCATAAATACTTTGTTAGGGACGATAAAATTAATGAAAAAGCGTCCATTCCCACACATGATGGAAGTTCTCCCCTTTTAACTCCCTGCGAGCTTATGGACCATCTTCACCGTCTTCCGGATGTAGCCGACTCGTTCGCTGTCAAAGAAGACGTGCAGAACTAATTTATTCATTGCCAGTCAACGATCGTACGCTTCTTGTTATCACCGCCATCATCATCGTCATCCTCCAACATCCCTTATCTTATCGATCCGCGACACAAGCGTTACACAAGTCGAAAGCTCCTGTAGGTCGGAAGCCATCACCGCAGGCCATTACCTACAAGTAGCATAAAAAGATAAATGTAACACCATGAGCATAATAAAAAAAAACACACACACAAACACCAGGAGACGTGTGTGAAGAAACAAAATAAGCGCTTACCGAATTTATGAACCTTTAGCAGCGGATCAAAAGTCGTCCAGCCATCATCATCATCGACGGCTCCTGTTCGGTTCGGTCGGGTAGACATCACCGCAGTCGATAAATTGTTTTCACCCCTTATGCATATTTATGACGGAATATCTGTCGCACACCTTTTTTGTGTTACTTTTACTTTGCTCGGGTGTCTCTCCCGTACATACAAAAACTATCCTTGTGGCGCTTGTTCCTTTCGTACGGCACACCCGAAAGGCCATCACATCCACCAACATTCGAAGACTCTTTATCGCCTTTCGGAGGACATCCTCTCACAGATGTCTAAAACCTTGGACCGCCTGCAGCATTAAGCAGAAGAATGGAAAATTGATTCGTCAATAAAAAAAACGGACGAAATTTTGTAAGAGAGCGGGAAAAACAAGGCCAGTCGGCCCCTAAAGTCATCCCCGTGTACTCAGTTGGATGCTTGGAGCAAACAGGTTCTTGAAGAGCCTTTGGAAGGCGTTGGAAAGCTAGCCGAAGAACGAAAAACCCACCTTTAGTCGCGCTCCATTCCATTGGGTGTAAATGGTTTTCGAGGGTGGGTGGGTGGTGAGACCTCAGTCCGACATGAAAAAATCGTCACTCTCCCAATTCCGCAACCACTGTCATCGTCTACCCACATATAATCGACCAATGATGCGGTGGACTAGAGAAGTGGAACACACTTCGCCGGAAAACTGCATCATAAAGATGTTGTTATCCGGAGCGATAAAAAAATTTAGGAAAGAAAACCGAAACCGACACTTCCAGCGTGTCTGTGTGTGTGTGTAAGTGTGGTGCCCTTTACGAGCTTTACGGCTGAAATCATTTAGAACCACTTAGCACGTGTGTGCCGGCATGTGTGTCAATTGAGGGAACATTTATTTCCGATGTTTCTGTGGGTGAATACGACCCGATAAAGGTGAAGTAGTGAGGATAGCCGCTAGGTCAAGCCAGGATCGGTGGTGTTGCAATATTGTTGATGTTTACATCCTCCTCATGTGAGAGTTGCGTGAAGGAGAAAGGGAAAAATGGTTTTCTTTGGGTAATTTGACCACAAAACTGCTCGTAGGTTTACTGTCGGACATGTACATAAAATTTGTTCTATACCTTTTATGAGCCTTTTTTCGTGTGCTATTGCATTACAAAGTGTTTAAAATTGGTTTCAAGCTTTCATAAAATCAAAATGCGTTTTATTTAAATAGAAATCACTTAAAGTAGTTCAAGGTGGCAAAGTTTGCTCCGAGTATAATGTTTTGGAATTAACACACGACACAGTTGCCTTATCTGCACGTTCACCATACAAAATGTATGCCAACTGAAGCGCATCAAGATACATCACCCGATTCCGATCCGATTGAAGTACATAACCGAAGCACTTTGCCCGGTTGAAAGCACATCCCGTTTGGTTACAACCGTTGTATGTACCTTTCCAATCGATTGCATTTCTCCTTGAGCGGTGATCGCGTTTGTACGCGGTTACGATTTCCGTTTTCCGCCCAAAACCGCGAAGATTGTTTCCCTCACTGGGTCCCTCGAGCGTGTTTGTCTTGCTGCTGCTGTGTTCCTTCCGGTCGGTGTATGCATGGTGCGGTTTTGGTGTGGAATGTAAAATCCCAAACACACAAAACCGCTATGGATGGTATTGCTGATTTTGCATTAACCCATCATGTTATCCCTTCGCACGGTCGCTTGTGCACGCTAAAGGACGAAAGCGTTTATTTTTCGCTCCCTCTCTCTCTCACTCACACATAAACAAGGAGCCCCGTTTTACCTCAACGCGTCCAACCACAGTGCACCAGAAGTTGAAGGACTTTGGTCCCTTCCGTGTGCTTCGATGCTTCGAGCGAAATTGGAAATGACAACATGCACATAAAATTTTATTGCAATTGCAGCAATAATGGTACAAACTGTTTGCTTCTCCTGCTTTAGTCGGCATCCAACCTTCCACAAACCTTCAGTGTGGTGTGTGGAATGGAATTAAAAAAAAACTTCTCACTCCTCAGCCAATCGCTTCCTTCTTATGCAATTCCCATCCCGGGTAAGGCACAGGGAAACTGATGAAGAGAAACACACATACACAAGTTTGCTTCTGTCTTGAGGAAAATTGAATTCCACCAACCAAGTAATTCAGCTGGTGATGTTGCTGGATGAAGCTTTACTTTCATATATATTATCCAGCAGAGAGAAAGGAAAAGCTGCACGCTTCTCGTTTTTTTAAATATATTTTTCCAACACTAATCCAAGCCAAACTCGGGGAAAGAATGCTGTGAACCACAAATGGCCACAAAATGGCTATTGGACCAGACAGTGCCGGACAAGGGGAAGCGAATGATATTAATAGAAATTTATGACAATACCATTTAATATTTTAATGTTTCTATTTGTGCCTCCACGCCATTTTCGTCCACGAAGGCAGGAATGCATATGACCGTAATTTGCTCAGCAAGATGCTTCTGTAATCGAGAAGAGGAGTTGCTGTTTTTTGTTTTGTTTCTATAGCATCAGATTTTCGAAAACCATCCAGTGGCCTACCTTCTGTCCATACGATGGTCAGCAGTAGCGTCATGTGGTACTCGGAATGGGAAAGTTTTGTGCTGACCGTTTCGATCCTTCGATCGGTGCCGGTGCTGTAGCGAATGTCCTAGTGTTCGTAATAATTATCCACACTAATAGTGGACTTGAAGTTCCTGTAGCGGGTATGCACGTGGAGACTGGAAGATGTGGAGTCTCCGGTGTCTCTTGATACTGTGGTGTATGCGTGAAAGTTGCTACTGCCTATTACGAGGGATGTAAACTTGTGTCTAATAAACAGGGAAGCGGGTCGAATGCAGCGGACGGATGGGTACGAGTGAGCCAGATTAATGTTTATCCTTACACCAGCTGGTACACACCAGCCCGGGAAGGATGCACTTTCTATTCGAAACATATTTTGCACACCCGCACTTACCATATCCCTCTTTCTCTGTTTCGCAGATGTTCCCGATATCGTGTGCCAGGAGTATGCCGTGCCGCATATGCAGGACCTCATACCGAAGATTCCCGGCGGTTATGTGAGCGTGCGGTTGACGCCACCAACGTTGAACAACATCTTCCCGAAGCCACCACCAGTGCCACCGCCGCCGGAGAAGTACTACGCTGCCACGGCCATCTGCAAATCGTCCACCACGCCAACGACACCATCGAACCAGCAGCAGCAGAACCAGCAACTGAACGCCTACAGCGATCTGGATCTTGGTGTGTCCGATGACGACCTTCAGCTGAGCGAGTACCCGCGCGACAAGCTGGTGATAGTGGAGAAGCTCGGTTGCGGCGCGTTCGGTGAGCTGCACCTGTGCGAGACGAAAGGATACAGGTGAGAATGTGCACGGCTTCCTGTGCATGCTGTACGGTTCTGCCCTGCATCATGGATTATTCAAAACCAGCACGAATCTAACTTTAGGCGCTCTAGAAGCGAAATACAAAACCCCACCGTAGTGAAGTGAAACGATTAATTGAAAAGTTTTCCCGCTTACCACCATGTGTGTGGAGGGCTTTTCGGGTGGATGAGACAAAGCGGACTCCCGCATAAGGACCGGAGTGTTCGCGTTGTTGCAAATTATTACTCGATTATCCTGCCTCACTTCCGGGCGAGTACATATGTAATTTAAAACTCTACGTCTGTAGGCGGGTGGAGTGTGTTTGTGTGTGTGATGTGGCAAAGTGCAACCGGCAGCATTAACTAAACCGACCCAAGCTTTTCAACAAAACTTTGACAGGATTGTTGGAGCGTCCTTTGGCGGGCAGGGGTTTAAATGAAATAAGCTCCATCTCGTGCCAATCCACCATGGCTCATCACAAACGGAAGGACGGGTACGACAGTCGGTTGCCGAAACGAAATGCAAACATGGTTCGGGTTGCGTTTCGTCGTTATAACAAGTAAATTAAATAAATATTTAAAACCGTTCAACTAAAGCAGTACCCACCACGCAGAGCAGAATTGGGGCCCGAGCAAGCGTGCGCCAGTGTGAAACTTTCTCCAAGCGGAAGTTTTTCGTTTTTGTCTCCATTTTTTTTCTGTACGCTGCTGCTACTCCCTTTTTGACAACCAACACCAACCACCATCCGGTCGGCGTGTGGGCAGGAAGATACGAAGAAGGTGGGATGGTGTGTCCTGAACTGAAGTTGGTCGTTTGCATTTTGCAAGCACCGACAAACGATATCCTGGAAGTGCACCAGTACTCTGTCCTTAAATGTTCCAGCCATACAGCACCCTCGCCAGTGTGTGTGTAAGTACGGTGTGTTGGAGAAAGCTTGGAGAGTTGCATTCGGGCACTGGTACTACTGGAGTTGTCTCGAGGATGGAACCCGAGTACGATCCAAATTGGACCAGAACTACACTACTTGGTGCAGTGGTCGCCACGATCGAACAACCCGTGAGTATCCTGATGAATAAAAGAGGCACCAAACTTTGCAACGTCCGTCCGAAAAGTCCCACAGCCGTCCCGACGATGACTACGATGACGACGTTGTTGGATGTAGGTAGCTGGAGCAAAAGAGCTCGAAAGAACATCGAAATGACTGCCGTGTGCGGATTGCTGGATGTATCCGTCCTGCCTGGAAGGATTTGGCACCGTTTCGGTTGCAGCTTGCCACCACTCCGTTCCATTCCACTCCTTGGGTCCATGTGGTACTTCTGCAAACCGGACATGAACAACTCGAGCTTACAAGCTAGCTCGATCCGTGGAAGGAGTACTCTGTTTTTGTTTTTTTACTTGGCCTGGGTGGGGGACAAGGTTCTGCATTTTAAATATCAACTCGACTTGTTTACAACGGTTTGGGCGAGAACTGTTCCTGGAAAGTACCGCAAACGAGCAAGTGGGCGGTGTCGTCCAAACAGCAGTTCCGGTATACTTCGAGTATGTCCGGTCCGTTGTGTGGTCATCGTGCCACAGAGATGAGCCAGCTGGTTTTCTGCACAGTGTGTCATTTAAATTTCATTGCCTGTTGTGTGATGATTACTTGTTGTTTTTTCGTTATTAAAATATTTAAATTTAGATTATAGAAGGATAAGCCATACTTCTTGTTACATTTTATTTTGCTGAACCTTGCTGGCTTTGCTTCGGAAACACTACGCAAATAGTACAATATTGTGAAAACTTTCGCTCCGCGATGCAAAAGCATAGAGCCAGTGTCCTTAGCTAAAGCACAGAAGGAAAAAAAGCTGTCCAGCTTTAGGATTACAATTTCCCATCCTTGCAAACGCTTCTCGTTCGTATTGTTCGTGTTCAGCAGGAACCTGGTGGACAGGAACTCCTCCAACAATTATGAGTTCTGTTTTAACAAACGGTACAGACACACCCATACCGGGCGGGAAGTTTTGATAACCTAGTCGTACCCATTCCGGTCCAATCTGCTCGGTATCGTACCGTTTCGCCGGAAGTAAGCTTAAGAATTCAAATCGAGTTCGTTTCCGTTTTTTTCGTCCCTCCCTCTGGCCAGGACCGGATGAGATACACTGAACTTTTCGTGAACCGCTCGTACCAGGTTCAATGCCGTTGCATATTGAAATGACGGTTCATTGCGGTGTAGTTTCAATTTGGTGGAAAATCGCCCCGGATCTCTAGCGGTTTTCGTCATATTGTGGAGAACGTTTGCATGTTTTAAGAGAAGCTTAGAGAATTTTAGCTTTTAGGTCAAATATGCTGTATTCTTGAGAAAAAAAAATATGTAATGTAAAAATCTCATCACAACACGAGTTAAAACATTTATTTCTTACTCCATTTCAGTTCAAATCTTGTGGCCGTTTCGACGCTGCGACCAGGTGCATCGGATCACATGAAGAAGGAGTTCCGCTCGAAGGCGAAGCAGCTTAGCCGACTGAATGATTCGAACATTGTGAAGCTGCTCGGAGCATGCCTGAAGGATGAACCGATCTGCATCGTGCTCGACTACAAGTACAGCACCGATCTGAACCAGTTCCTGCAGGAGCATACAGCGGAAACAGGATCGCTGGTGCAGCACAATTCGTTGAGGTGAGTTGCCCTGATTGATATAAAATTCTATTCTTCAGTGTAATAGCTTTATAGATTGTATAAATCAATGTTAACAGAATGGTACTTCACCCATAACTTATTAAAATACCCGCACTGCATGTTATCTATATTTCATATTTAATTTCACTTCTATCCAATACATTCAACCATTAAGCCCGATTAGATAGGCTAAAGACAATGAAGCTTCTTTGAGTAATCGTCTTGCAGACGTTGCAATCATCCTTTTTGGTCTGTCTTGGCATCTTCTCCTGCACCACAAAGCGCATTATGTTGTCCAGAATGTTTCACAGTCAAACCACCATTCCGTCGACCGTTTATTGTACGAACTGGCGAGTAGTAGCTTGGTTACTTAATCAAACGATAGCTTTCGGTGCACGGCGAGGGTTATTATCGCTGATCCGGCCACCGTCATCAGTCGGAAGCGGGAGGAAAACCCGGACGGTTGATAGACGTGTCCACGTCTACATCCCGATTTCCGGCTCCCGGCCAATGGCTTGACGCTCGGTTGCACAGAAAGCCTCCGGCAAACCACACGCGAAAGCTCCTCCATCCTGGCAGACTGTTGGACATCACGAAGAGCCTAACCCGTCCATCCCGTCTGTCACATCTTATCGCTGTGATGACACTCCCAGACAATCTCCCAGTCTCCGCCGACGATGGCTGCGTGACTTATTTCGTTATTCGGTGCTTCCTCTACAACCCGTCCGAAACTCGGCAAGTCGAAACAAAACCCGTCACCATCATCACCATCACCATCATCATCATCATCGGTAGCATTGTGCATTATCTTTGTAAGATTAATAATTGATAGCTACACCACACGGCTACAAGAAGAAGGAGACGGTGCAGTCAGGCGAGAAGACACGGACAGCACGGTCCGTCCAGGACCTGTCTGGTGCAGTATTTCTGTGCTGATCCAGGCTGCATCCGAACGGTTCCATGTTGGGACATGT
Source organism: Anopheles culicifacies (assembly GCA_000473375.1). Taxonomy (NCBI): domain Eukaryota; kingdom Metazoa; phylum Arthropoda; class Insecta; order Diptera; family Culicidae; genus Anopheles; species Anopheles culicifacies. The sequence continues at coordinate 16,924 of AXCM01006096.1, forward strand.
CAGCAGATAAGGAAGAAACAGCTACAAAACCACATTCTTCGGACGGTGGTTGCGAATTTGATTGCAGCCGAGAGTGTGTGTGTGTGTGTGTGTGTATGTGAGAGTGTGAGAGAGAAAGAGAGACATGATAAAAGAGCAAAAGTGTGGGTATTATAATATTACCCACGAATGCAAAGGTTGACACGAAATTTTATCCGCATTTTCATGGAACAGCAGCTAAGCATCCGTCGTTGCAGTTGCATTTTCCAACGATGGCGACTTTCCCAATGCAGAGCCGGTGAGCTTATCCACGAGCTTTTAGCTTTGCTGGAAGTGATCTCCCGTTGGAACGCATCTCGGGCAGCGAATCCATTTCAAGGTCCGGCGTACGATTCATATGGCAGTGTTTATTTGTCCATGACCGGTTCACGGCTTCGCTTCGACGCCATGCACAACACGCTCGACAAGGGTTTTTCCGATCCGTTGCATGCATTCGGATGGAAAGGATTTCTTAAGGCCACGAGGTTATGTCAGTGCCGTGCGGGTACCCGTACCATCGCCAACGACAGTGTAGAAGCCCGCCGGTGCGCACTACTGTGCATTCGATAAACTCGACCTCGAATGAAACATTTTGCAACTCCCTCCCCACTGCCACCTCTCACCACCCAACCCCGCCGGGAAATTAAGTTTATAAACTTAAGGATTTTTGCACCACAGTCCTTTTTGCGGACCGAAACGCAAACCACACACCGCCCCCGGATGCAGCTTAATGGCCACTTGTGAGGCGAACTCTGGGTGCCGTGGATGGGATTTTGCTGAGTTTTCGCTTTTGCCAGTATTATTCGCAACCGTGCCGTATGTTGTAGGAGACTAACTGCTTTAAGTAATTTACAGTTGCACTTCGAGGT